>OX439139.1:179044608-179249255 GCA_949318255.1 Pollenia labialis | reverse complement strand
CCTACAGCCAAAGGATCGAAATCTGTTATCACTACCAAAATTCCATATTTTACTTAGAAAATTGATTTTTTATATGAAAACATAAAATCTCATTTATTTCGTTAATTAGAGGTCCTAGCGCCAAAAGGATCGAAATCTGTTATCACTACCAAAATTCCATATTTTCCATAGAAAATTGATTTTTTATATGAAAACATAAAATCTCATTTATTTCGTTAATTAGAGGTCCTAGAGCCAAAAGGATCGAAATCTGTTATCACTACCAAAATTCCATATTTTACATAGAAAATTGATTTTTTATATGAAACATAAAATCTCATTTATTTCGTTAATTAGAGGTCCTAGAGCCAAAAGGATCGAAATCTGTTATCACTACCAAAAATTCCATATTTTACTTAGAAAATTGATTTTTTATATGAAAACATAAATCTCATTTATTTCGTTAATTAGAGGTCCTAGAGCCAAAAGGATCGAAATCTGTTATCACTACCAAAATTCCATATTTTACTTAGAAAATTGATTTTTTATATGAAAACATAAAATCTCATTTATTTCGTTAATTAGAGGTCCTAGAGCCAAAAGGATCGAAATCTGTTATCACTACCAAAATTCCATATTTTACATAGAAAATTGATTTTTTATATGAAAACATAAAATCTCATTTATTTCGTTAATTAGAGGTCCTAGAGCCAAAAGGATCGAAATCTGTTATCACTACCAAAATTCCATATTTTCCATAGAAAATTGATTTTTTATATGAAAACATAAAATCTCATTTATTTCGTTAATTAGAGGTCTAGAGCCAAAAGGATCGAAATCTGTAATCACTACCAAAATTCCATATTTTCCATAGAAAATTGATTTTTTATATGAAAACATAAAATCTCATTTATTTCGTTAATTAGAGGTGCTAGAGCCAAAAGGATCGAAATCTGTTATCACTACCAAAATTCCATATTTTTCCATAGAAAATTGATTTTTTATATGAAAACATAAAATCTCATTTATTTCGTTAATTAGAGGTCCTAGAGCCAAAAGGATCGAAATCTGTTATCACTACCAAAATTCCATATTTTACTTAGAAAATTGATTTTTTATATGAAAACATAAAATCTCATTTATTTCGTTAATTAGAGACCTAGAGCCAAAAGGATCGAAATCTGTTATCACTACCAAAATTCCATATTTTCCATAGAAAATTGATTTTTTATATGAAAACATAAAATCTCATTTATTTCGTTAATTAGAGGTCCTAGAGCCAAAAGGATCGAAATCTGTTATCACTACCAAAATTCCATATTTTCCATAGAAAATTGATTTTTTATATGAAAACATAAAATCTCATTTATTTCGTTAATTAGAGGTCCTAGAGCCAAAAGGATCGAAATCTGTAATCACTACCAAAATTCCATATTTTCCATAGAAAATTGATTTTTTATATGAAAACATAAAATCTCATTTATTTCGTTAATTAGAGGTGCTAGAGCCAAAAGGATCGAAATCTGTAATCACTACCAAAATCCCATATTTTCCATAGAAAATTGATTTTTTATATGAAAACATAAGATCTCATTTATTTCGTTAATTAGAGGTGCTAGAGCCAAAAGGATCGAAATCTGTTATTACTACCAAAATTCCATATTTTCCATAGAAAATTGATTTTTTATATGAAAACATAAAATCTCATTTATTTCGTTAATTAGAGGTGCCTAGAGCCAAAAGGATCGAAATCTGTTATCACTACCAAAATTCCATATTTTCCATAGAAAATTGATTTTTTATATGAAAAACATAAAAATCTCATTTATTTCGTTAATTAGAGGTGCTAGAGCCAAAAGGATCGAAATCTGTAATCACTACCAAAATCCCATATTTTCCATAGAAAATTGATTTTTTATATGAAAACATAAGATCTCATTTATTTCGTTAATTAGAGGTGCTAAGAGCCAAAAGGATCGAAATCTGTTATCACTACCAAAATTCCATATTTTCCATAGAAAATTGATTTTTTATATGAAAACATAAAATCTCATTTATTTCGTTAATTAGAGGTCCTAGAGCCAAAAGGATCGAAATCTGTTATCACTACCAAAATTCCATATTTTACTTAGAAAATTGATTTTTATATGAAAACATAAAATCTCATTTATTTCGTTAATTAGAGGTCCTAGAGCCAAAGGATCGAAATCTGTTATCACTACCAAAATTCCATAATTGCCATAGAAAATTGATTTTTTATATGAAAACATAAAATCTCATTTATTTCGTTAATTAGAGGTCCTAGAGCCAAAAGGATCGAAATCTGTTATCACTACCAAAATTCCATATTTTCCATAGAAAATTGATTTTTTATATGATAACATAAAATCTCATTTATTTCGTTAATTAGAGGTCCTAGAGCCAAAAGGATCGAAATCTGTTATCACTACCAAAATTCCATATTTTCCATAGAAAATTGATTTTTTATATGAAAACATAAAATCTCATTTATTTCGTTAATTAGAGGTCCTAGAGCCAAAAGGATCGAAATCTGTAATCACTACCAAAATTCCATATTTTCCATAGAAAATTGATTTTTTATATGAAAACATAAAATCTCATTTATTTCGTTAATTAGAGGTCCTAGAGCCAAAAGGATCGAAATCTGTAATCACTACCAAAATTCCATATTTTCCATAGAAAATTGATTTTTTATATGAAAACATAAAATCTCATTTATTTCGTTAATTAGAGGTGCTAGAGCCAAAAGGATCGAAATCTGTTATCACTACCAAAATTCCATATTTTCCATAGAAAATTGATTTTTTATATGAAAACATAAAATCTCATTTATTTCGTTAATTAGAGGTGCTAGAGCCAAAAGGATCGAAATCTGTTATCACTACCAAAATTCCATATTTTACTTAGAAAATTGATTTTTTATATGAAAACATAAAATCTCATTTATTTCGTTAATTAGAGGTCCTAGAGCCAAAAGGATCGAAATCTGTTATCACTACCAAAATTCCATATTTTCCATAGAAAATTGATTTTTTATATGAAAACATAAAATCTCATTTATTTCGTTAATTAGAGGTCCTAGAGCCAAAAGGATCGAAATCTGTTATCACTACCAAAATTCCATATTTTACTTAGAAAATTGATTTTTTATATGAAAACATAAAATCTCATTTATTTCGTTAATTAGAGGTCCTAGAGCCAAAAGGATCGAAATCTGTTATCACTACCAAAATTCCATATTTTCCATAGAAAATTGATTTTGTATATGAAAACATAAAATCTCATTTATTTCGTTAATTAGAGGTCCTAGAGCCAAAAGGATCGAAATCTGTTATCACTACCAAAATTCCATATTTTCCATAGAAAATTGATTTTTTATATGAAAACATAAAATCTCATTTATTTCGTTAATTAGAGGTCCTAGAGCCAAAAGGATCGAAATCTGTTATCACTACCAAAATTCCATATTTTCCATAGAAAATTGATTTTTTATATGAAAACATAAAATCTCATTTATTTCGTTAATTAGAGGTCCTAGAGCCAAAAGGATCGAAATCTGTTATCACTACCAAAATTCCATATTTTCCATAGAAAATTGATTTTTTATATGAAAACATAAAATCTCATTTATTTCGTTAATTAGAGGTCCTAGAGCCAAAAGGATCGAAATCTGTTATCACTACCAAAATTCCATATTTTCCATAGAAAATTGATTTTTTATATGAAAACATAAAATCTCATTTATTTCGTTAATTAGAGGTCCTAGAGCCAAAAGGATCGAAATCTGTTATCACTACCAAAATTCCATATTTTCCATAGAAAATTGATTTTTTATATGAAAACATAAAATCTCATTTATTTCGTTAATTAGAGGTCCTAGAGCCAAAAGGATCGAAATCTGTTATCACTACCAAAATTCCATATTTTCCATAGAAAATTGATTTTTTATATGAAAACATAAAATCTCATTTATTTCGTTAATTAGAGGTCCTAGAGCCAAAAGGATCGAAATCTGTTATCACTACCAAAATTCCATATTTTCCATAGAAAATTGATTTTTTATATGAAAACATAAAATCTCATTTATTTCGTTAATTAGAGGTCCTAGAGCCAAAAGGATCGAAATCTGTTATCACTACCAAAATTCCATATTTTCCATAGAAAATTGATTTTTTATATGAAAACATAAAATCTCATTTATTTCGTTAATTAGAGGTGCTAGAGCCAAAAGGATCGAAATCTGTTATCACTACCAAAATTCCATATTTTCCATAGAAAATTGATTTTTTATATGAAAACATAAAATCTCATTTATTTCGTTAATTAGAGGTCCTAGAGCCAAAAGGATCGAAATCTGTTATCACTACCAAAATTCCATATTTTCCATAGAAAATTGATTTTTTATATGAAAACATAAAATCTCATTTATTTCGTTAATTAGAGGTCCTAGAGCCAAAAGGATCGAAATCTGTTATCACTACCAAAATTCCATATTTTCCATAGAAAATTGATTTTTTATATGAAAACATAAAATCTCATTTATTTCGTTAATTAGAGGTCCTAGAGCCAAAAGGATCGAAATCTGTTATCACTACCAAAATTCCATATTTTCCATAGAAAATTGATTTTTTATATGAAAACATAAAATCTGTAATCACTACCAAAATTCCATATTTTCCATAGAAAATTGATTTTTTATATGAAAACATAAGATCTCATTTATTTCGTTAATTAGAGGTGCTAGAGCCAAAAGGATCGAAATCTGTTATCACTACCAAAATTCCATATTTTCCATAGAAAATTGATTTTTTATATGAAAAAATAAAATCTCATTTATTTCGTTAATTAGAGGTCCTAGAGCCAAAAGGATCGAAATCTGTTATCACTACCAAAATTCCATATTTTCCATAGAAAATTGATTTTTTATATGAAAACATAAAATCTCATTAATTTCGTTAATTAGAGGTCCTAGAGCCAAAAGGATCGAAATCTGTTATCACTACCAAAATTCCATATTTTCCATAGAAAATTGATTTTTTATATGAAAACATAAAATCTCATTTATTTCGTTAATTAGAGGTGCTAGAGCCAAAAGGATCGAAATCTGTAATCACTACCAAAATTCCATATTTTCCATAGAAAATTGATTTTTTATATGAAAACATAAGATCTCATTTATTTCGTTAATTAGAGGTGCTAGAGCCAAAAGGATCGAAATCTGTTATCACTACCAAAATTCCATATTTTCCATAGAAAATTGATTTTTTATATGAAAACATAAAATCTCATTTATTTCGTTAATTAGAGGTCCTAGAGCCAAAAGGATCGAAATCTGTTATCACTACCAAAATTCCATATTTTCCATAGAAAATTGATTTTTTATATGAAAACATAAAATCTCATTTATTTCGTTAATTAGAGGTCCTAGAGCCAAAAGGATCGAAATCTGTTATCACTACCAAAATTCCATATTTAACTTAGAAAATTGATTTTTTATATAAAAACATAAAATCTCATTTATTTCGTTAATTAGAGGTCCTAGAGCCAAAAGGATCGAAATCTGTTATCACTACCAAAATTCCATATTTTACTTAGAAAATTGATTTTTTATATGAAAACATAAAATCTCATTTATTTCGTTAATTAGAGGTCCTAGAGCCAAAAGGATCGAAATCTGTTATCACTACCAAAATTCCATATTTTCCATAGAAAATTGATTTTTTATATGAAAACATAAAATCTCATTTATTTCGTTAATTAGAGGTCCTAGAGCCAAAAGGATCGAAATCTGTTATCACTACCAAAATTCCATATTTTACTTAGAAAATTGATTTTTTATATGAAAACATAAAATCTCATTTATTTCGTTAATTAAAGGTCCTAGAGCCAAAAGGATCGAAATCTGTTATCACTACCAAAATTCCATATTTTACTTAGAAAATTGATTTTTTATATGAAAACATAAAATCTCATTTATTTCGTTAATTAGAGGTCCTAGAGCCAAAAGGATCGAAATCTGTTATCACTACCAAAATTCCATATTTTACTTAGAAAATTGATTTTTTATATGAAAACATAAAATCTCATTTATTTCGTTAATTAGAGGTCCTAGAGCCAAAAGGATCGAAATCTGTTATCACTACCAAAATTCCATATTTTACTTAGAAAATTGATTTTTTATATGAAAACATAAAATCTCATTTATTTCGTTAATTAGAGGTCCTAGAGCCAAAAGGATCGAAATCTGTTATCACTACCAAAATTCCATATTTTACTTAGAAAATTGATTTTTTATATGAAAACATAAAATCTCATTTATTTCGTTAATTAGAGGTCCTAGAGCCAAAAGGATCGAAATCTGTTATCACTACCAAAATTCCATATTTTACTTAGAAAATTGATTTTTTATATGAAAACATAAAATCTCATTTATTTCGTTAATTAGAGGTCCTAGAGCCAAAAGGATCGAAATCTGTTATCACTACCAAAATTCCATATTTTACTTAGAAAATTGATTTTTTATATGAAAACATAAAATCTCATTTATTTCGTTAATTAGAGGTCCTAGAGCCAAAAGGATCGAAATCTGTTATCACTACCAAAATTCCATATTTTACTTAGAAAATTGATTTTTTATATGAAAACATAAAATCTCATTTATTTCGTTAATTAGAGGTCCTAGAGCCAAAAGGATCGAAATCTGTTATCACTACCAAAATTCCATATTTTACTTAGAAAATTGATTTTTTATATGAAAACATAAAATCTCATTTATTTCGTTAATTAGAGGTCCTAGAGCCAAAAGGAGCGAAATCGGTAATCACTACCAAAATTCCATATTTTCCATGGAAAATTGATTTTTTATATGAAAACATAAAATCTCATTTATTTCGTTAATTAGAGGTCCTAGAGCCAAAAGGATCGAAATCTGTAATCACTAGGGATGCCAATCCCGAAAATCCCGGAATTTCGGGAATTTGTGAATCCCGGGATTGTTAACTTAATTTTTTTGTTTTACCTTTTTTATAAAAAGAAATTCATTATAGGGAACACAATATTGATCTTTAATATTTATTTGATTAATTCTGTTAATACTGTCATTGAAAACGTAAGAAAATAGTTACACTTTGTTATTATTTTCAAGCGTGTCCAATAATTATAAAAACATTTTAACGTGAGAAGTGCTGAAAATAATTAAACAAGAAAATTTATTAAAGAAAAAGATGTTTTTGAAATGCACAAAACAATTCACTGGTGCACCAAATACAAAATTTAAACTTTACTCTTTACAGGGTTAAGATTATTAAAGTGTTTTCCGAGAGTTTACATCGAACCTACGGTAATTAATGGAGCGATTTAACAATATCAAGTAATGTATTTTATACACAACATAATTTCTACCGCAAGTAGCGGTGGTTTTAAAAATGCGTTTTTGTTAAAATAAGATTTTAATGGCTAACTAAATAAATTGATTTTTTTAGTCAATTTCGAATTCAAATTTCAATTATTTATTTTAATTCATTTAATAAAATTTGAATAGAATCTTACAAATAAATCACCTTCTATGTTGCGTTGTTCAATTACTTAAGGTACGTTCAGACTGATGAAATATTTGATAGCAAACATCAAATATTTCATTAACGTAGTCTGAATACAAAATATTTTTGAGTGTCAAATAAAATAACAGCTGATTTTGAGCAAATAAAAGTATTTGACGGCAAACAAATATTTGTCCAATGTGAACATAGTGTGAACACAAAAAATCAAATATTTTAGTAATTTTTGAGCAAACATTTATTTGATATTACAAAAAAATTGTAAGAGCAAACAACGACAAATAATTTTAGCCATGTACCCGATAGAAGCAATTTTTCCAGTAAGTTTTCGGATTTTTTACAGTTTTAAAGATTTTTAATAATTATTAAACTTTGCTATCATGCCGCTATTAGCCAATTTTTGCGAATTTTTGCTAAGTTAGCAACTTTCACCAAATTTTTGCCATTCCTTATCCTTTTGGGGACTTTTAGTCAATTTTATGGCTTGTATGAAATATTAAAATTGTTCGTAAATTTTCGCTATTTTTGCAACATTTTTTTATTTGGTTTTCCCCGACATTTTGTTTTTTTAACCGATTTAGCGATTTCAAATAAATTTTAGGGTTTGCTATTAGCCAATTTTGCGAATTTTTGCTAAGTTAGCAACTTTCACCAAATTTTTGCCATTCCTTTTGGGGACTTTTAATCTATTTTATGGCTTGTTTGAAATATCAGAATTTTTCGCGAATTTTCGCTATTTTTGCAACATTTTTTTATTTGGTTTTTCCCCGACATTTTGTTTATTTAAATTTTAGGGTTTGCTATTAGCCAATTTTTGCGAATTTTTGCTAAGTTAGCAATTTTCACCAAATTTTTGCCATTCCTTATACTTTTGGGGATTTTTAGTCAATTTTATGGTTGTTTTTGCAACATTTTTTTGTTGTTCTTTTCCCGACATTATGTTTTTAACCGAACCATATATTTTAGGGGTTGTTACCAATTTTTCGCAAATTTTAGCCATGTTTCCGTTAACCATTTGTCTTCCAGTTTTGTTTTTCTTTTACATACTCCTGTTCTAACAATATAATAGATGATGCCCAACAGAATAAAACAAATAATAAGGCTTCTGCACGAATTTTTATTATTGTGAAATATATTTTTATTTTTGAACACTTTCATTAAATAATTATTTGATGCAAATATTTGATTTAGTCTGAACGCATGGCAAACATGAATTAATTTATTTTATTTGACACTATTTGCCAACTGTTTCAACAAACAAAAATTGTCAAATATTTGAGCTTAGTCTGAACATCAAACAAAATATTTTTTTGTTTCACACAGTTTGAAGCAAATATTAGAACAAATATTTTTGTCAAATATTTCATTAGTCTGAACGTACCTTAAGAATATTAATTTTTTTTTATTTAGCTTGAATGAACTGAGGTAATTGAATCAAATATAGCTTGTTTATAATCGTACGTTTTTTTATCATATTTTTTATTAAATTAGTCATTAAATAAGAAAAGTCTCAATTTAAAGTTTTTACAAATTAAAGTAATATTTAACTTTAAAATAATAAATTAATTATAAAACCTGCGTTTGTAAACTTCTTTTAAAGATGTTTTTTTTAAATAAATATCTATAAAAAGCATTTATCTCTTAATTTTCAAAAATCCCTTATCCCGTAAAATCCCGGAATCCCGGGATTTGATTTTTTTTAATCCCGAATCCCGGGATTTGCGAAAACCAGTCCCGATTGGCATCCCTAATAAAGATAGAAAGTAGGTGAAATAAACAGCGAAAGCACAAGTCAGAATTAAAAGATAGATAGAAAAGAAGGTTTCGAAACAAACCCGAGAGAAATCCTACTCAACCAAATTCGCATTACGTGCGGTCAGCACCCAGTCTCCTATCGCGCAGCCAGGCCATCCCCATTACAAAACCTATCAGATTCTCGAGTCCGCAACCCGAGACATCCCCTAATTCGCACAGGAATCTACTGCCCAGCCACCTTAGCCTGCTGCCCTGAAAGCTGGGACAGTGGCAAAAAAAGTGCTCAACTGTACCCAGCTCCTCAGGGTCCTCACACAATCTACACATATCCGACAAGTAGGATCCCATCCTCACCGCCATCCTGCCTATCATACAGTGACCCGTGATCATTCCTATCATGGTCCTAACGCAAACCCTACTCCTGCCCAACAGCAACCCCGGATCAGACTTCCTAAGCAACGGCCACAGCGTCCGTGATTCCCGGCAGTCCGTTCAGTTCAACCAGGCCCGATTGGTCGCGCCCAGAATCCACTCCCTGACACAACCTCAGCCAATACTCCCCTAAGACTCCCTCCAGAGCCCTCCTACAATCATCCACTAGCTTGGAGTTCACATAACAGCCCCTTACGGCCATAACAGCCGCCTGGCTGTCCACATATATAGTATATTATATAAATCTTAACCCAATGACATTAATTTGTTTTGCCGGGTCAATGTTTGACCATGTGTTCGAAATAGAGTACACTCTTTAAAAGTTTCCGTAAATACTGTGATATAGGGCATCAAATGGTCGAGCTTAACCGAATATAAATTCTGGATTGTTTTAAAGCTGAGTTAGGTTTTCCCCTCTTCTTCTTTTTAAATTATATAAATAAATTTCGTTTTTGTTTCTCTTTTCAATATACTCTTATGTTTTGAATAAAACTTCTCTAATTTAACAATATTTAATATTCTCGGATCCATTTTGTCCTGTTCTCATTTAATAGTGTTTAAGTAAAAATTATTAACCTAAATTTTGTTATCATTTAAAAACTTTTAAATCATTTATTCACACTCTATCGTTAATTGCATTAAAATGTCAATTACATGAAAATGTTATGCCAAAGCATTCAATCTTAGTTTCATTTTCAGAAATGTAGTTGTTAAACCACAAAAAAACAAGCAAAAACTTGAAATTTGAACATAGACACCATAAAATAAATAAAGTAATTAAAAAAACGTTTTTAAATCGGAGTAAATAGAGACGAAACAAAGAAAAACAAAATAACACAAACATTCCTACAATGAAAATACGAAAACGGGAAAATAAAAGTGAAATGTCGAAATAACGGACTGTTTCGGTACAAAGTTAAGGCGCCCGTACACGACAAGTTTTTGTCATCTGACATGTCAAATTTCCCACTGCAAAATACATACATGTCGTGCGTTACCTTTTTAACTTTGCTTCTGTAAAAGTCCGACGCAAAGTCATCTGACAAAATCTCAATAAGAGCGTGCTCTATTTTCTTCTGACAAACCAGCTGACATCACTGTTGTTATTTTGAAAAAAGAAACAAATTTTAGAAATCTATGCCGCAAAGAAGCCGGCAGCTGCGGTGCACTATTGACGGAATCATTAGCCAGCTGAGGTTGTTATTTTACAATACCGATAAATGTATGTTCTTTTAACCTTTTAATTGAAATAATGTACATTCATAGTTATATAAAAAATTAATAAATTTTATATCCAAAATTGGCATCTTCGAATTTAAAGAAAACATTTTGAATATGGCTGAACTCATTTACGGCGCAATTAAACGTTTTTGTGGCGGCTGCACGCTATTTTGAAACCGAGAACTACTTACGTTTCTGCAATAACTATGTGAAAAAAAACAGAGACATTGTCAGAAGCAAATTACATGCACGTTTGTGACCGAATATTATAAACCTTGTGTAAAACAGCAATTTTGACAGACATGCACAATTACATGTGACTTGCAAAGTTGACAAGTCAGATGTAAAAAACATGTCCTCTATATGCTCATTTATTGGCTGTATGAATAAATAATCACCCTTATTGTATAAAGGCTCAGTTAGACGGGAGTAACAGCAACAGTAACCTTACCGTAAAAACGTTAGGCCAATCTATTTCTTACAGATTGAGACGAAACATCTTACTGCTAACTTTAGTCGTTCTAATTGCTTTACACAGATTGATGCGTAACATCTTACTGCTAACTATAATCGTTCTAATTGCTTTACATACAACAAAATGAATCAGATGATTTGCAACGTTACTGTTACTCCCGGCTAACTGAGCCTTAAGTCGTTGTCGACGTTAATTTTAAAATAATATCATATGTAGTCGATGAATACATATTTTCTAACAATGTTGTATTGAGGTCGTCTATTTATCGAAAATATGACATAAAAAATCCCATCTGTAATTATTTGTGTCTTCTGACCAGGGTTGTCAGATTTTTTTGAGCTCCATCGCCAAACCTGATGTCAGAAATCGCCAAAAATCGCCAAACCTCAATTTTGTTCAGTTTTTGTAACACTTTTTTTTATCAAATTTATTTTTTTTTTTTTTTAATTAAATTTTGCATACAAAAAAAGCAAGTATAATTTTGAAGCCAAAAATCGCCAAAAACTAAGAAAAAATACAAAAAAGTCGCCGAAAGTAAATTTAGTTTTGTTCCTGTTCTTTTTTTAAATAACATAAAATGAAGATCATATCAAGCCCTAACCGCGAAAATAGTGTAAGCGACATAAATTTCAGTTTTTGTTTTTTTTTAATAATTGACTTTTTGACAACACTTGCATCATCTCCTAAAATGTCATGGTCACATAAGGTACCGTTACGATTTTATAGCAAGAACAATTTTATTGTAAGCGACAAATTTCATACAAAATTTATATGAAATAAAATAAAAAGCTCTCTCTTGTAAAATTTGATTTTTGGCGCTTACACTATTTTCGCGGTTAGGGCTCGATATATTAGGTTAAAAAACTAAAATTAAGAACCCAAGTCTATAAGATCGTTCACTTCAGCCTCACCGATTTTTTGACCTATTAGAATTAAAAAGTGACTGAATATAAAATTCACTTCAAATGATAGCAAAACAAAAATCATGTGACAAGAAGTTGCAAGTTTTTTTATATTGGTAATGATAACAAAAAATGACAAACTGTTAAAAAATTGCTGAAATAATCACCCTTATTGTGTTTGGCTTATTTAAAATACGCCTGCGACTGTTTGGTAATAGATTGAAGAAAAAAAGTTCTCGTTCTCTTTAATCTATTACCAAACAGTCGTAGGCGTATTTAAAATACGCCAAACATAATGAGGGTGAATATATATGGTAAAAATAGCCAAGTTAATCGCCAGTTATATCAAAAATCGCCATAAAAGTCGCCAGTCGCCAATTGGAAAATCCCGCCGCCAAACACATTTCAAAATCGCCATGTTTGGCGAGAAATCGCCATATCTGACAGCCCTGCTTCTGACATTCAGTGTTTTTTTTTTTTAATTAATTTTAGCAAAAAAGAATTATTTGAAAAGTGTGGTTCTTTGGAAAATTAAAGCATGGCTGTGGAGTCGAAGTTGGTGTCTTGTGTACAAAAACCAGCGACTCCGACTCCAACATTTTTCGGCATAAAAACTTTTTTAATATTTTTTAAAATAATTTTTTTTTAAGCGATTCTGTTTTAAAAATTATGAAGTCAGAAAAAAAGAACCACTCTACTTTACATATGAGTAGGTGAGTTTCAAAAATTAAGAAATTGAGATAACAATTGATTTTGACAAATCTTCTAGCACTTTATGAGTAAAAATATATAGATTGTATGCAGTTGGTAACAAAACTGTTTCGATCACTCACCAGACATCTGCAAAACTACCTATTTGCATTTTCTGTAACAAAACTCGCTGGTTTACTGTTTTAACCTTTCTGTGCAAACTGCGTCAAGGTATTGTTGATGAAATAGAGTCGAATTAGAGAATTTAAACATGTAAATGTATAAACAAGTTCGTTTATTATAAATCGTATATTGAAAAATATTTTTGTAGCGTTGTTACATATATATGACTGGAAATCTGCTGTAGCTCCTGGATGATATACTTGCCATCCATAGGGTGTTTGAGAATACTTTTTTTTACACAATTTGGGAAAAATTGGAGAGAAAATAAAGACTTGCAATTTTATATTTTTGTCTTGGACAATATTCATATTGACAACAACAAATCTATTTATCACCAAACATATAAACATCTTTAAACGCATAAAATTGGACGTCTGGCTTAAGCTACCAATACAGACCATATGAATTTGATAAGATGTATCGTAGTGCTGACACATGTTATTTTTTTATAACAACATTTAATACATGGGACACTGATTTATAGTTGTTGAGTTAAAACTACATAAAATTCAAGTTTAGTTCAACTAAACCAGCGTTTAAACTGATTTTTTAAATCTTTGAGTTTTTTATTGTGTAACAGTCAGAAGGTAATCAAAGGTTCTGGAAGCTTGGAAGTTTTAAGCAATATAATCATACAACCCATTCTATTGATTTATAATTGTTCTAGAGAGTTTTGTCTATTTTCCAAATTGTATATGAATTGGAGCATGTATCAAGTAGAATATCGGACTTAGTATTAAAAGAAATGTTTCGGAAAACTCGTGGTGAATGTGTTTTAAAACAAAATCGCGTAAACTGGTCTAAAAGATAAATTATTGGATTAGAAACTTATTTGATAGTCTTCTTAAAGAACAAGCCAATGTTTTTTCTTTGCATTAAGATTTCTATTTAAGTTGTATTTCTAGTTAAACAAAATAGCTCATATGATTAAACATGGTGTTTGTTCTGTTCTGGGCTAGAATTACTGTATTACCGTACACCTGCTAACACAATGAGGTACTAACGCCCCCGTGGCTATGAAGAAAATGGTGCCTGGACCATACTACGTTTTCCTTTGCTAAAGAACTAAAGTTATCTTTATTAAATTATTCATTTTTTAAATTCTGCCCTTCTACGGGAGGTACTATCTTAAATTCTGAGGGCTGTATAGATTCCAGTGGTGCCAAATAGAATACTGGTCACTACCAGTGTGCTATCAATGGCTACGTTTCCTAGGACCAAGTCGAATTCAACTAAAGGTGATGTCGAAACGCCATCTGATTTTGACAGTTCGAAGCAATTTGCTTTGATTTGAAAGTGTGTTGTTTGGAATGGTTAACATTTCGAGCCGTAAAAACTAACAATGCAATGCAAAACAGCCTACGCTGTTTCTGTTGGTTTTGGATTGTTATAGTGCCAACACCACCTGTAGTTGAATTTGCCTTATGTAGGCCTAAGCTTCCAACTTTTAAACACATTACTGTACTCAATCATCTAAGAAAAATAAAAAATCATTTCAGGCTAACGAATCAACAACACGTCTACAAAAAAAAATTAAATAAATGCAAAATCAGCGAAGAAAAAAAAATTTAAGTAAAAAACAGATTTAAATTGAAATCTTTAGGAGTTTGTAAGTTAAGCGAAAAGAAAATTGTAAACTAAACGCGTTTGTGTCTCAACCATTGTCGGAACGTCACATCAAACAAGACCATAAATCTTTAAAAGTGACCAAAGTCAAATCATTTGCATCCTACTCGATAAATTCGTATAAATTGCAAACGCAGAAAATGCAGCGAATAACTACAAGAAAAATCGAAAAGAAATCCATTAAACGTTTACGAAAAATGGAAAGATGAACGAACGGTTGGCTTGTACTTTTTTGGTCGGTTGGATTTTGTAAAACCAAAAATGGTTAAATGAAAATGAAAAACAAAATAAAAATAACTCTCATCACGGCTCTTTGTTGCTGCTGCTGCTGATGATGTTGATGATGTTGATGCTGGCAGACAAATGCTAGAGATGAAAAGGACACACCGATTTGCTTTTTTCTTAGTTTTATTTATATTTACGTATATATTTCTTGTATATTTTATTCCTTAGTTTAGAGCTAAAACTGATGCTAATTCTTATTCTGATGATGACGATGTTTTTGTTTTTGTTGCTGTTGTTTTGCATTTCCAATAAAATGCATGGCTTAAAACGCATTTTACTCTTGTAGTATTTGTGCAACGTTTAATAAACAAGATCTCATGTCGATTGCCACAAATTAGCGAAATAAATTATAAAAATAAAAAGAAGCAAAATGTTCATATGTATAGTCTCCCCACCATCATCACCAATCTCCAAAGGATTATCATCACCAACCACTACTGCTGATATTTAAAAGAACTTTATATGAGATCTTTAAAGGCATCATTTGCGTCGTAGAAAATGTAATGATGTTTTCTTATTTGTATTTTGTTTTTTCATTCTTTTACATAAAACCTTCAAATTAAGAAAGTTGTTGTTTTCCATTGCTCTCATTTCATATTCGGCCTAATCACTAGGGTGGTATCAAAATTTGTGCTTTAGGATTGAAAAAATTTTAAAGTTAATAAATAACATTGAAAACAACGTCAATTGGGTGTATTACTAGTTCCTCTTCATTTAAAAAATTGGCTTCAGTAAATAAATTCTAACAAATATTTGGGGTACTCAAAATAGTTTATTGCTGGATATAATTTCGCTCGATAATGGCGACTTCTGGAATCGCACTATAAAATATAAAATTACAGAACAGCAGAACATTATTTACCGTTCGGCTCACACACCGAGGAACATTATCTTTTTTTTTTAGTGTTTGTGTAGACGAACACAACCGTTCATATCTATTTTCAAGAAAGAGCCGAACATTATGTAGTGTTCTGTTCTTCGTTAAAAAAAAAGAACAATTGTAGTGATACTGTAGACAAACATTTTATGTTAAGGTTCTGTAAGGTTTCTTTTTTACATCGATAAATGAACAAACAAAAAATTTTGGTAACGACCGCAGCGCGAACAGCTTGCGTGAGTATGTTTGGTTTGTGTAAAATTATTTTGCTGGCTTTTGATTTTTTTCTTGTATTTTATTTTTGTAAAAAATGTTTGGTTTTTTACCAGCCAAAAGGGGCGAACATTCATGAGCCGAACCGAACAAAATAAAGTTTGTGGTTTTTAAAAAAAAAACCATACGGAATTAAATGTTTTCATCTTCTGCTGAGTTGGATAAAAACAGTATTATTTTTGTGTTCGAAAGTTGCCAAACAGGGAACCGTGTTTTTTTTTAATGTTTTACTACACTCAAAAGAAAAATCAATCCATCCGTACTCAAATCAATCCGAAGCGGTATTAATAGTACGGTGAGTCAGGGTTGTTAGATGTGACGAGTTTTCGTCATTTTGACGATATTTTTGAGAAAATACAGTAAAATGACGATTGACGATTTTTTGACTAAAAGTAATAGTGTCATGACTAATTTCTGGCATCAATAAAACACTTACAAGAAATATTTACAATTATATTGGGAACAGTCCAAAACGTAAAAATCAATTTTTCGAAAAAGAAAATTATTTGGAAATTAAACAAAAAAAATGCATCCCCCATCACAAACCAGGTGGCTTTCATTAGAAGCATTAGTAATTCAAATTCTACAATTATATAAATGCAATCGATACTGCAAAAAATATACACTAGAGCCTTGATTTGCGTCGGTTCTATTTGGTCCGGTTTTTACAAATTGGTTAAACCGCTTTCGTTTTTATGATTTCGATGTCTACATACGATTGCATTTTTCGATGAAGTCGTAATCAGATGTGAAGAATTTTTCTATTTTCGTTGAAAAAGGCGAATTCCCATTTAATTCTGTTAGGTTAGTTGTTCTAAGTATAGTTGCGTGTTAGGAAGTAAGAAGGTGAGTAGAAAATTGGTGTAAAGAGAAGACAATGCATTAGTGCTGGTTCTAACTCTCCAAGTTTTAGCCGTCAAGTCTTGAGCTTTTAGGAGAGAAGGGAAAATCGAATGCCATTTCTTTTCTTCTCTCTCCTAAGAACTCAAGATTTGACGGCTAGAACTTGAAGTGTGAACCATCACTTACTTAGTTTGGAACTAAAATTGGTCGTAATAAAACGTTCAAAGTCGGGTAAAAAGACTGCTGATATAGACAGAACCCTTGGTTTAGCACCTTCAACAGTAAAAACAATTTGCAAAAGTGATAGCGCTAAAAATTAATCATTTAAAGATAACTCGAGTTAACAGCAAAAGAGATTTTATTTTTATTTTTTTTTTATTTCCTAAGCTACTTAACCCTAATCTTTATGTGAATATGGATAAATGAAATAAATAAATGTTTGTTATGCATTTATGAAAATATATTTTTTCTTATGCATTTCTTTTCAAATGAAATATATTTCAGTCCACTTGCTGAAATAAATAGAATAAAACTTAACCATATAACTTTCTTCATCATAAATAGAATTTCTTGCTAAAAATTTATATTTTTGAATTAATTAATGCAATAAATTGTCTCTAATTTATAAAATTTATATATTTTTTTTTTTATTTTTTTTATATCAGTCTATTGATTAAAAAATCCTTACAGACATAAGTGCTTATATTAGAGTACAATAAACAAAGAAATTATTTTAATTATATATTAATTTTTTTTTTTAAAGCATCGTTACTATCAGAAAAGTCAATTAGATGATATAGACTATTAAATTTTAAGCAAATTTGACGAAATGAGTCATTGTTAGCGTAAACAGAACGATAATACCTTAAGTTTAACAGCTGAAAGTTTCGTGTAGGTCTAGCTGGAACATTTAAGTTAATTTTACTCAACAAGTAATCAGAATCAACATCACCGCGTATAAGACCCATTAAAAACGAAATACTTAGCATTGTTCTTCGACTTTTTAACGTCGGTAACTTAATAAGACCAAGTCTGCTTTCATAGGAAGGTAATACAAGTGAATTCCATCCAAGACCTCTTAAACAAAATAAAAGGAACTGTTTCTGTACAGATTCAATGCTGTTAATATAAGTATTAAAGTAAGGATCCCATACAATTGATCCATATTCCAGAATAGGGCGCACCAGAGACGTATATAGATGTTTAGTGATATATGGATCAGAAAATTCTTTTGACCAACGTTTCATAAAGCCAAGTACTCCATTAGCTTTATTAACCATCAATGAAATGTGATCACAGAATTTTAGTTTATGATCTAATAGAATACCGAGATCAATAATATTGCGAACTTTATCCACTAATGTTCCATTTAGGTAATAACTAGTAACAAGTTTTAATAAGCGGAAAAATTACATGTGTTTACATTTTTTTAAATTTAAATCCAATAAGTTGTAATTGCACCATTGAGAGAAAAGTTCAATGTCAGCCCTCAAATAGGATTGATCAATAATATTGTTAAGCGAATTAAAATTTTTTACATCATCGGCATACATGAGTATGTTGGAGTGCTGAACAACGGATGGCAGATCATTAATAAATAATGTGAACAAAACTGGGCCAAGATGACTTCCTTGAGGCACACCAGAGAGAACATTTATAAGTTTTGAGGTAGCATTCTTAAATTTAATCCCATACGTGATAACTTGTAAAGTAAAATATCGTGGTTGACTTTATCAAAAGCTTTACTAAAATCCGTGTGAATAACGTCGGTTTGTTTATTATTAATAAAACCTTAATTTACAATAGTTGTTAATTGTAAAATGTTTGTTACATTTGATTTCCTTTGATTTCCTGAAACCATGTTGACAAGGTGATAAAAGGGAAGAGATTTGATGATATAAACTATCAGTCAATATCTTTTCTAAAAGTTTGGGAATCGCATTTAGCTTTGCAATACCTCTATAATTCGATATTTCTAGTTTACTTCCACTTTTAAACAACGGAGTAATATAAGATTTTTTCCATTCAGGCGGTAAGTGGCCGAGTTCAATAGATTTATTGAAGATAGTTGTAAGAGGAATTCATAAGTAATCTGCACAATTTTTTAAAATACAGTTAGGTATACCATCTGGTCCGGATTAAGAGAGCACTGCAGAGACTTTAAATTGGATAGTACCGTTTCAGTGTCAATAAATGAAAAGTTGATACATGTAGAATGAGATATATTATAGGGATAAGAAGTTTGATTATCAAATGACTTCTGTGAATACGTGGTTGCAAAAAAATCCGCAAATAAGTTGCTAATAGAAACATCATCACCAGCACTCCGAGATCCGAAATTCAAATTTTTAGGATAAGCACTTGCACGACGCTTACTGTTGATAAAATTGTAGAAAGATCTGGGGTAGGTTTTCATTTTAATTCTTATATGACTTAAATAACTTTTATATGCTAGTTTACTAGCCATATTGTAATTAGATCGTATAATACAATAATTCGTAAAATCAACAGATGAGCCGGATATCTTATATTTTTTAAAAAGTTTGTTTTTTCTGTTTTTCAATTTAGATAAATAACGATTATTCCATGGAGGGCCATTATTATTGCGAATAATTTGTTTGGGAACAGTTTCCAACAAGCAGTGATGTAATACAGCATAAAAGTTTGATACGACGTTATCCAGATTATCTCCTGAAATAATAGTATCCCAATCAACGTTCGATAATAAACAGTTCAATTTGTGTAGTCCGTACGGGAAAAACAGAAAGCCATATTATTTAAATTTACTTTTAGTTCCTGGGAAGAGATTTTTGTAGAAAGGAAAATATCAAGCTGTATCGTAGGATGGTAACAATCTTCAGGCTGAGAAATAGGTAGCGAGCTTCTAACATGTATGTCTGATGGCTGGTTAACAAAAGCTAGATCAAGGAGTTTCCCAAATGCGTTCGAGACGTAGTTTATCTGAGAAAGACCACATGACAGCAAAGACTGAATAAATTCATTTAGTTGTAAGGGAATTAGATAGTTTATTTCCGCAGGATTACTCCATACTATATTTGGAAGGTTGAAATCACCAAGGGCAATAAACAAATCAGAAGGTTTAGACTGACCAAGAACATGTTTAATTGCAGAAATGTGGTTATAGTAAATTTCAGCTGACGAGCTGAAATGTAAAGATTTGAAGAATACAGCTTAATTTTAACGGCAACAAATTCTGTATCATCACTGGATGTAAGGTTTATAAAATCACAAGGAAAATAATCAAGCACTGCAATAAGAACTCCGCCACCAGATTTATGCATACTATCAAATCTAAAAATCTGGTATCTCGGACATAAAATTTCCGAATTGTATATATTTTTTCTATTATTTAACCAGGTTTTAGTACAGACAATGATATGAAAGGGAAATCCAAAGCTATTGGCATAAAGGGTGGATAATTTTGTGTTAAGGCCACGTACATTTTGGTAACCAATACTTATTACGTTATCAGTCAGCAAATTATTTAGTTTTTTTGAATATTGTCTTGAGAAGGTAAATTAGATATATCAGAACGAAAAGTATTTCTGTATTCATACTCGTGTATAATAGCTAGGGTGATCGATCGAATAGTATTCGACCGGTTTTAACCGGTTATTTTAGTTTTGCCCAAGTCGAATATTTTAAAATGTCAATTTTTCGAATATCGAATAAACCGGTTATTTTAGTAAAATAAACCGGTTATTTTAGTAATGTGTAATTAATATACGTTTTCCTTACTTTTGTTATAAATGTACCCGTAATTTAAGTATTTTTCTAATTGAATATTTGGCAAACTTAAACTTTTTATAAACAAATGTCAAAACAATATGAAACAAAAGTCAAAAAACGTTATGAGCAATGTAAATATAAATCGCTTATATAAGCGTGTGTTCTTGTGACAAAAACCAAAAACAATTTAAAGTACGTCAAAAAAGTTCAGCTTAAAAAGTAGTTAGCAATTTGACAGTATTCTAAATACTATATATATCTTTATAAAGATGCCATCTCTAGTGATATTTCGAACTGACTTAAAAGAAAATTGTGCTTAAACGGCCCAAAAATTATAAGTTGCAAAGGTTCTTCAACGTCACGACTTATTAATCACTTTTAATTGGTCTACAAGCTTGACATAAATATACGCCAAGTAAAACCCTGTTCCAAGTAGTTTTTAAGAGACTGCAAATAACACAGTACAACACATGATTTCGGGACACAATTCTGATAATTGTTTATGAAAGTAGACCAAAAAAGAAGAACTTCTGCATCATTAGTTTGGTCAAGGTGGCTCAAATAATAATTTAAAAATTAATTTGAAGTTAGTAAGTATCGGGCATTTGTCAAGTTTTAGGCTCTTTTGTTTATCATAACTCGAGAACCACTAGTCCGAATAAGCTGAAAAAAATTTAAAAAAATTAAAAATTACAATTCCTTTAATCTGTTCATACAACGTTTCACTACATAAGCAACAGTTTCGCAGTTATAAATAAATGTATAAAGAAAAAAAATATTTTTTGCCCAAAAAATTTAAATTTTTTATTTTTAATTCATAAAAAATCCAAAATGGTAAAAAAGTGTCGAGTCCCATTACTTTCACGTAAAGTCGCATAACCTATGAACAAAATGACACATTAATCATAAAAATTGTAGAACGCGTTTCGGTTTTATTCACAATTAAGTAAAGGTATGAATTTCAAAAATTTGCTAGAGATATCCACAAAATTCTTTGGAAAAAACATTGATGACTTTTTATTTCAAAAATTCTAAAGCTATATTCACACCCATTTAATATTTGACTGCTAACGTAACCACCAGTTTTCTTAAAGAATTGTTTGCTTTTGCAAAACGTTTGGCTAGAGCAAACATTATTAAACGGTTTCTTAACTACATTAAGGGTAATCACGATGGTCATTGTGCAAATTTGCAATGTATATTTGCTGTGCATATTATGATTGATCGTGAGCATACCACTTTTATTTTTTGTGCAAATGTGCTATTTGTCTAAAAATTTATTCTGGCAACACTAAAAACTTCTGGCAGCACTGCAAAAAATCTGCATTTGTTTACAATTATACACAAGCAAATTTAAATAAATTTTTTCTTTTTAATTAACTTATATTAATTTCTCTATTTTATAATAAAACCTACGAAAGTGTTAAATTTATAAGTTTTCTTAAAAACCATATGGCGGTCCATATGTCAAATGTTATTGTGTACATTTGTTTGCAACGTAGCAAATATACACTACTAATCTTGCTCATGGTTTTTTTAGTGCAAACGAAGTAAAATAGAGCAAATTGCATATACGTACATTTTGTTGTTGTGTTGTGCAAATGTGTGTATTTTTGCACGCATTTGCATAGTTTGCACACTTTGCACTACCCATCGTTATTTCCCTTATTATACATAAATTATCATCTTAGACATAAAGTTAAGCAAATTACTAGAAATTGTTAAAAATAATGCTTAAGTTTAATCAATTTACTGGTTAACATTTTTTTTTTGATTTTATCGTCTGAACATACCTTAAGTCATATCTATGCATTGAGGCCCTTTGCTCCTTATAGGATCGACGGGAACATAAATATATACATATTGTACTTTAATACATATAGAAAAGCCCTAACAAATGTTTTCCTTACTTTACAGGAGAAGAAAACAACTTAATAAAAATTAAAGTCCTGCAGTCACGATTTTGTTTTAAACGCAGTTTTTTGTTCAATTCTCTAAGCAATTTAATAAAAAACAGCGTTTAAAAAAATCGCGACTACAAGACTTTAATTTTTATTAAGTTTTTTCCTTCTCCTGTAAAGTTATTAAAATATTAGTTAGGGCTTTTCTATATTAAAGTAAAGATATATATATGTATTTTGTTGGTTCCTTACCTTCGTGAATTGTTTTGTTTTTATTCTATTTAATTTTTTATTACAAAAACTTATTTGATTTTTGTATTTTTATGTATTCGAATTAAAACCGGTTAACCGGTTATTTTTAAAATGCTTAACCGAAACCCGGGTTTTTTAAAATAGCAACTATTCGAAAACCGGTTATTGAAAAAAGTCGAATAATCGATCACCCTAATAATAGCGTTAGGAGGCCAAAAATTAGGATTGACAATTGTATTAAAATTTTCTTCTGGAACAATGATTTTAAAAGATGATTTGCTTCTTCTTTCAGAATACTTGAACTTAAAAACACTTATATCAATTTCATTACCAAGTTTACAGTTAATGTATTGTTTAATTGCATCTGATGTTGTATCTGAAGCAAAACGAGCAGCAAATATTGTCTTTTTTGGACCAATGACTTTAAGTTAAATCGGGTTACCAGTTACATTATTAGGAACATTATTATTAATAGAAGGCAGAATCATGACCTGCTGTTCTTCTTCTTGTACAGATAAATATGATGTTGTGTTTGTATTTGAAATTTTTGTTGGAACAGAAGACATTGATGAAATCGAAGTAGGCAGCTTTTCCTTAGAATGAGATGGTATGAGAGATGGAATATTGTTAGAAGGAGAAATGGATGATTCCTTATTGGTTATAGGAGGTGTTAAATTTAACGAAACATGTGATGGCGTGATCGTGTGTATAGGAATGCGAGCTGGAGTGATAGAGTGATAAGAGAAGCAGCAGTTGAAGAATGTGTAATATATGGTACAGCAGGAGACTTAAAATCAGACTTCTTCCTCTTGGGCGAAGATAGGTGTTGCCAAGTTGCAAACTTATCCAAATTAAGAAAGTTTGTGAATAATTCGCCAAATTTTAAAAGCTTACTTTGTACCAGGGAAAATTCTTTATTAAGCTGGTCAAATTCATCTTTATAACTTTTGAAAAATTTGTAGAACTCTACGTTTATCAACTTACAGCGGAAACAGCTCCACTGCATGGATTTAGCCGGGTCACCAAGGGCGTCAGCATCACGTGCCTTAAGTCCTCCACTTCATTTTAAATGACAGCATCCTAGGCATAGCCAGCGAGTTTTGTTAAAACTTTTGACGATTTTTGAAGAAAAAAGTCTAACAACCCTGCGGTGAGTACGGATTTTCTTGAATCAAGTACAGAAAGATTGATCAAAGTACGGATTTTATCTGCTGAATGGTAATAGCCAAAGTTTCCAAATTAGGTGCAAGCATGTTCCACAAAAAAATGGCAAAGTGGGCGTGGCACAAATAGATTTATTAATATTTTTAAAACGGAATTTAAATAATTTTCTGTCATATCGCACCACCGTGAAGGGCAATCTTACCCAGCGATAACAAGAATGAGTAAAGAGGCCTAATGGAAAGCCTTATTTAGCAGAAACAAGCCCTCCAGGTTGCCCTCACACCCTTTAATATCAAACCCAAAGAGCAGAGTAAAAAGAAAGAAAGTAGCTAATGTGTACTGAATATTGTGGAAAGTCTTTCAAAAAAAAATTGTAACCTTCTGAGAAGCATACTTCTGAAGGCAGGATATCATACGAAGCGAATCTTGTAGAATGGAGTATAGAGACCTTCAAAAAGGCCTGACACTTGCGGTGATTTAATTATTGCTTGTTTTTTTTATGGTCTATTGCGAATCCCCTTAATAAATTAAGTTTTTGCTCTAATTTTTGTTTTTTGTTAACATCTTGCTATGAGTAGCCAGCCAATCAATAGCTGATAATAGCCTTCATTTACTTAATTTTTTCAATCATTTACGAACAATCCTCTCCCATATTTCCTACACTTAAATTCATTCTATGATTTTGTTGTTCATCTTTTTTCTGCAGTCATAATCATCATCATTGTTGCATTCAGTTGTTGCAGTATGTGCATTGTTGTGTTATTGTACTCAATGTGTTGTAGTCGTAAGTATTTAGTTAGTAGTCATCGTTTTTTGTTTTCTGATTAATTTATAACATTGTCTTAATTGCTTGCAATGTTTCGCTGTTTGTGTCTGATATTTTTTTACTTCTCTTTATATTCCTGTTTAAATGCTGAGCATTTTTTTATTATTATTATTATTTTTTTTTTTTTTTTTTGAGGAAAAAAACTAAGAAAATTTAAAATAAAAAATTGTGTATTGTGATGAAACAGTAGGAGTTTTGTAATCGTTTTACATTCAAAAAGTAATTTAACTTTGCTAAAAGGATTCTTGCATTCTTGTTTGTATTTGCTCACTGTCTGGACAGTCGGTATTACGTTTTACCATGTCGCTGCTGAGTAGCATGATCATGTAGCTTGGTCTGGCCTGGTCTGATCTGGCCTAAGGTCTTGAGCATGACTTTGTTTAATATGAAATTCAATTTAGTTTTGCATGCAAATTAAATGAAAAATGAAATGAAAAAAAAAAGAAAAAAAGGAAACGTATTCGTCTTGATATGACTATAAGAGAGAAATATTAATGGTTTCTCTATAGAATATTGATCGTTTTGTAAGGAATATTGTTAAAGGAAAAAAATTGTTTGAACTGAAGTTAATTGTTATTTTGTTGTAATTTTGTGGGCGTTATATGGCATGAAAATAATGCCAATTTATGATAAATGGTTTTTAATGGCACAATGTTAAGTTGGTGTGAAAATGCAAATGGTTTTGCTAAATTGCTTTTATAGTTTATACAAATATCTAATTTCATTTTATAAATCGCAATTGATCAACAAAAGCGTATTAACTCAAAATTGTCACTGTTTGGAAAAATCGTGATAGTGTGTCTATTTTTTGGTAATAAAACGGTTGGTTTAAAAATTATTTTTCACATGCTTTTAATATTAAATTAAAATTATTTTGATTTGTCTGAAAATTCTTAAATCTTGTTGATCAAGTGCGATATGTAAAAAAATTAAACTCTTCAATAACAGATTGAAGCATACAATTGAATTTTTTTATTTTTAGACTGAATATAATCAACATTTCAATTATAAATATTATCCCTTTTTCATAACCAGCAAATATTCTCTACAGTTACATCCAAATCCTCTTTATCACATATGAATGAATTGTTGCGTGTGTATGAAATCATAACGGATATGAAGGATATCTCCGGTAAGCAGGCGGACATATCCGTTTACAACTGTCAACACATCCGTAACAATTTTCCATATGAAATAAACATATATTTTTTTACTCTTTGTTTTTTTTTTTTAAAAGAAAAAAGTTTAAGCTGATAGATATGAAAACATCATCCAAACAAATAAAAATCACACTCTTCTATTTGTAAATGTTGATGCATGTATAGGAAAGGACAACTTTAAAACGGATATTAAAAGGATAAACACCCCCCCCCCCCCCCCTTTACAAACACACATATTGGGAAAATAATTCGAATAAAAATGTTCGATAAAATGTATGATTTACAATGGTATTTAACAAATTTTGTATTGAATTCTTCAAGTGTATGATTTTCATTTAGAAGGAAAATTAAAAAAAAATTGGTGTTGATACGTATTATCATTGTCATGTTTATTTATTTATTTATTAAAAATTAACATATAATTGAAATTATAGGCTAATTGCATGAATGAGCAATAGTGACTAAGACCTTCAGCTCATGGAAATTAAATGTACTTAAAAAATGTATAATAAGATTAGTTCATTAAGCGTTTTTGTATTAAATAGAGTTATATATGTTAGTAGATTTCAAATATTTAATGATTGACGTAATGTTTTCATCAGTTGGATCTGCAAGAAGACGTATTGGGTCATTATTTCCAAACAATTGTGTCCTTTGAGTGTTGAAAGCGGGACATTCTGAAAGAATATGTGAAGGATTAGTAGGGTAAGAGATGTTGCAATTACAAGTATATGTGTTTGTGAGCTTTAAAAGGAGACCATGTGTAATTCTGGTATGTCCAAGTCGAAGCCTTACGATTTTGACAAGATCTAATCTATTTGTTTTTGAGTTTGTGTGAATGTATTTCGCGATTCCGCAGTTGTTGTTATTTATTTTCTTATACCAGTTTGAGGTCGTGTGGTAAGTGTTATCGTTTTCTTTGTAGTGGAATATTATGTATTTATATGTATCTTCGAGATTGTGGTTTTCTGTTGTAATCAGGGGTGCCCTTGAAGAGCTTTTTGCTGCAGCATCAGCGTATTCATTTCCTGGGATGTTGCAGTGGCTTGGAACCCATATTAATTTTATTGCGGGGTGTCGTTTGATCAAGATATTTCGAATCTGGGTAGCATAAGTATTGTTGTTAGAGATATTAGAAATACATTTAAGAGATGAAAGCGAGTCTGTGCATATTGCATATCTACCGCTTTTGTTTTGAATATATTCGGTAGCTTTAGATATAGCGATTAATTCTGCGCTGAGTATTGAACTGTGTTGTGGTAGGTTACCTAAACAGATAATCCTGTCTTCAGTTGTGATACTATATCCAACATTGGTTAAAGTTTTAGAGCCGTCTGTATATATAAAGTTATAGCTATTTAGTTGTTGTTGCATATTTTTGAAGACAGTGTAGAATTGAAGAGGGTTGTGGTTGTTTTTTGTAAATTTATGTAATGATATGTCTATACTGCTGCTTTTCAAGAGCCATGGAGGAAGAGTTTTAATTTTTGAGTGTTGTGCTTTGATTTGGATGTTAAGTTCATCGCAATTATGCTTAATTCTGCTGATAGCAGATACAATTCTGGGTGTTCTTTTTGCTCTCTTTAATTTTGCCATGATTTTGTTAAGTGGGGAATTGTTTTCCAGAAATGACCGATATAGTTTTGTTGTAAGTATGTCCCTCTGACTTTCGAGTGGTAAGATGTTAGCTTCGGCGTAAAGATCTTTTGTACGAGTGGTGCGAAAGGCTCCTAATGAAAATCTGATGGCAGAGTTGATTTGCTTATTAAGTTTTCCAATTAGCGATTTCGGAGCATATCCGTATATGGGCAAACCGTAATTAATTTTAGATAAAATGAGCGCTTTGGTGATTTGAATTAAAATTTTAGTGCTGCAGTTAAATTTGTAACTGGACAGACATTTTATGATGTTTAGTTGTTGATTAAGAGATTTTACTAGGTTATTAATATGTTCAAACCAGCTGTATCTTCTGTTTATATGAAGACCTAATAACGTCATATTTGATGCTTCAATTAGCCTTATTTGGTTACTTAAAATTGTGCAGCTACAGTTTCTTTTCCGACATATATGGATGTATTTACATTTTGTTGAAGATAAAATAGCTCCAGAGTAATTACTCCATTCTAAAATATCCTCAAATAAGGAGTTGAGATTTAAAACCGGATTTTTTATTTTGTTCGAGTTTATAATTAGATTAAAGTCGTCGGCATAGGACGTGAAGTCAATTTCCCGATGAAGTGAAATAACATGGCACAATTTGTTGTAGGCTATTAGAAACAGAATCACAGAGATTGGGGATCCTTGCGGGATTCCGTTAAAGAGTGGGAAGAGGTTGGACCGATAAGATCCAACTCTTACTATAAATTTGCGATTAGCCATAAAATTAGTTACGTAATTAATTATATTGGGGCCAACTTTCCAGATGACTAGTTGATCTATGATGGTGTGTAATCCAATTCTGTCGAATGCTTTTTGGAAGTCCAGGGATATTATAGTGGAGTGTTTCCGTAGTGAAAGTGAATTTACAATTTGATGGTCGACGTAGAGTAGACTATCGATTGTAGATTTGCCTTTGGTGAAACCAAATTGTCTGTTGTCTAATAGTTTGTAAGTATTTACAAACCACCATAATCTGTTTGCAACGATTTTGTCTAGCACTTTGGAGAGACAAGAGTTTAATGATATGGGACGATAGGAATTAAGAGATGTTTTATCCGATCCATGCTTATGAATTGGTATGGTGATACTAACTTTGAACTGCTGTGGAATGTGTGAGTGCCATATTTTGTTGTAGTGTTTTAATAACCTTTGTTTCATTACGATTGGCAGATTTTTTAACATTGGGTAAGAAATTCGATCAATTCCAGGTGTTTTACCTTTTAAACTACTTAATACTGTGTTCAGTTCGAGCATGTTGATAGCGGGTTCAATCCTAAGAGCTTCAGGGCTGGGACTTGTGGTTGGGGGATTTTGTAAGGTCCTTTCTTTTTGTTGTTGGAATTCAGTTGAAAAATTTGAGTCAGAGGAGTTATTGGACCAAAACTTGGCTATTTCTGTGGCTATTGTTGCTTTATTAGTGATGAGTTTATTAACCGTACTAGTTGTGGTTATACCATGAATGATTTGAACATTTTTGTAGCCTGTAAATGACCGTATATTTTTCCATATTTTTTCCGATGAGGAGGTTGGGTTTATTGTGGATGTAAAGTTGTATATAGATTGCCGTTTTGCTATTTTTATTTCACGTTTTAGCAACGCGTTATTTTTTTTGTAAGTTATAAGGTTTACTGTGGTCATGTTTCTTTTATATACTGACCAGGATTTGTTTTTATTTCTCTTTAGAGCCTCAAGGTTTGAGTTCCACCAAGGAACCTTACTATGAGGGGCTGGGTGAGTTTGGGGTATAGATGTATTGGCAGATTGGTGTATAATTTTACATATATTGGCTGTTTCCCTGTTCAGATTGTCACTTATTGGGCGCTGGGATTCGTAACATAAGCATAGCTTTTGAAACGAGCTCCAATTTGCCTGATTCGTTTTGTATTTTGGTATGAAAGTGCAAATGGTTTCTGGGTCTTGATGGAATAGTGAGATTATAATTGGGAAGTGATCACTTCCATGAAGTGTTTTTTCTATTTTCCATTCACTATGTATTGAAAGTGAAGGTGAGCAAAATGATAAATCTATGTGTGAAAATGTTCGGTGTGTGCTAAAATGGGTTGGTGATGTATCATTTAATAAAATTAGGTTATTGCTGCTTATGTAATTTGCCAATAGGTTACCTCTTCTATTAGACGATGCGGAACCCCAGATTCTGTGCCAGGAATTAAAATCCCCGGTGATCATAACCGGGTGGTCGATATTATCAAATACGTTACAGAGCTGTTGTGCAGAAAATGCTTGGTTTGGAGCTATATAGGAAGATACTATGTTAAATTTTAGTTTTGAGTGTATTTCAATACATATAGTATCGAAATCATCATTGACATTAATTTTTCTATGTTGTAATGATTTGTGAATAAGAAGAGCAACACCGCCATAATTACTGCTCGAGGTGTTAAGTGTAAAAAGATTATAATTTTTAGGAATAGGGATATTTGTTAAACTATGTATATGTGTTTCTTGTAACGATATTATTTTTAGGGAGTATTGTTTTATTAATAACTGAAGTTCACTGTAGTTATTACTAAATCCGTTAATATTCCACTGTAATATATTTAATGTCATATATAATGTATAGAAGATATAGAGAAAAGGTTTGGGTGAGAATATATTTTAATGTGTTGCTGTGAACTTATTTTATTATACATTTTGGATAGCATTTTAGGTTTTCTTAGTACGTTTCGTTGTATTGCCAGAATTCTTTTTTAATTGGTTTCTTGTTCTTTTTGAGGTATTTTTGGGTAAAATTTTTGTTTTACCATCTTTTGCATCAGTAGTATTTTGTGATGATGTACTTTCAATGTCTGATGTTTCAGCATCCGACATGACGTCACAATAATTTGTTTTTTCTCTAGTTGTGTCTGTTTTATTTGTGGGTTTATTATCATTAGTTTTAACAATATTTTGTAAAGAGTTTGTTATAATTAATTGCTCTTTATTATGTATTGATGGATGTTGTACTACAGAGATTTGAGTGGTGTTGTTGGTAGATTTAACAGCCGATGAGTATGATATTGTAGCAGAGTGGTGACGATCATTGTATTTTTTTATAGCTGTTTTTCTGTTTGTTTTCTCCAGAGTGATTATCGCTTGTATCTCTTTCTCTTTCAAGAATATAGGGCATGTTTTGTCTTTAGCTGAATGGTTTTTGTTTGTGTTTTCATTCTCTATGCAGTTGATACATTCTTGCGTTTTGGAGCAAATTTCTGTATCATCGTTAAGATGATAATCGTTTGAACAATTGAAACAGGTTTTTTTGTTTTTACAAAACTTTCCTAAATGTCCATAGCGATGACATTCTTTGCATCTCATGGGGAGGGGAATATAAGGTCTAATTCTTACTTTTTCATAACCAACTGATAGTTCTGAAGGGAGAGAGGTAGTAGCGAATGTAACGACTATCAAACCAGTTTCCAACAACACATTGTTTACTTTTTTTAAAATTTTGTTTATATTACATACGTTTTGGCTTCTGAGTTCTTTAAGTATTTCGTCCTCTGTTATGCCACGAAGGTCATTTGAATAGATTACACCTTTTGAGTAATTAAGGGTCTGATGTTCGCATAAATCAACTTCGATGGTTGGAGCGAGATTTTTAAGTTGAATGAGGCTTCTAGCCTGCATAAAATTTTTTGTTTTAATAAGAATAGTTCCGTTTAATAGTTTTTTACACATTTCGACTTCGCCTGAACAGGCATTGTCAATGACTTTTTTAATTAGGAAAGGTGACACTTCTGAAAGATTTTTATCACTATTTACACGGCTCATTATCAAATATTTCGGACCAGGGGATATAATGGAAAGCATTTTAGTTTTTACTGGTGTTATAGGCGGTTTTTTATTTTCCCAATCGTCCGGCGGATCGTTCATTTTGCTCGCGGTAATAAGTTAGATTAAGAGAATATAGAAAATAGTATTCGATTGTATGCAAAAGAATAATTCACAGAGAGCGCGGTAGAAGTTCCGTCTTGTGTAGGCTAGTTAACAACGAACACTGCGATTGTCATGTTATTAAGAAATAAAACTAAAAAAAAAAGAGTCTTTTAAAGGAGTAATGTGAATATATATCACGAATGCCCTTTTGAAGTGTACTAATATGACGATTATGTGTGAAACAAAATATGGACCATATACTCGTCACGGTTCCGGTGGCATACCTCTATCTAATGGTCCAAATTTTCAATGACTTTCTTCATTAAGATCTTTTAGCTCTTAAATTGTTTTTCGCTTACTGACGTACATTTTTCAATAATACTGTTTATGGGTTTTAATCCAAATTTTGATATTTTAATTAGGCTAAAGTTCATAAAATTTAATTTTTATTAAATTATTTTTATGAAGAAAGGAATTTTGCAACATGAAACTCATTAAAATTAAAACCCAGGCTTTCACAATCTCTTCAGAGGGGCTTGCCGTTTAACACTCACCGCCATTGAAGACGGCTGGCAGTCAGTAGTCAAGCTTCAATATTTAAACCAAATTGTATTTAACCTTTATTAGATCGAAATTCGCTTTGAATGATTAACCACTTTAATTGATTCACATGCTTGCCCTTACTTCTGGTTTTTTCTACTTTTAAATATCCCCAATGAAAGAAGTCCAACGGTGTCAAATCACATGATTAGCATCGCTTGGACGTGAGAAAACACGGCCATTTAATTTCGCGCCAAAAGAGCAATTGTTTCGTTGGCTGTGAGGCTAGTGACACCATCCTGTTGGAACCACATATCGTCCAGGTCCATATCGTCAATTTCTGGTCACAAGGAGTCCGTTATCATCTCGTAACAGCGAACACCATTCACGGTAACTGCTTGACCGACTTCATTTTCGAAGAAATACGGCCCGATGACGCCGCCAGCCAATAAGTCGCACCAAACAGTCACTCTTTGAAGATGCATCTGCTTTTCCACAATCACTTGTGGATTCTCATGCGACCAAATGCGGCAATTCAGCTTGTTAAGGAATCCATTATGCTGACCAAAAAAATCACGAAGTACACGAAATGCATTTTGATTTGAACGCCCATTTTCGTAAAAGGCTTCAACAACCTAAACGCGTTGTTCAGTTGTTGACCACTCCATGGGCCTTTTAAGGGGGACATAGGGAGAATTATTGCCTCTCCGAAGATATCTATCGCTCATCGTTAATAAAGCACACAGGTTTTATATTTTGTTAAAAGCTTGCAATATGAAGGGACAGATAGGCAAGATAGGTAGTCAGAAATTAGCTCTGGGCGGGCAGCACCGTGGTCACGGTTAGTAACCTTAAAATTACTTTAAAAAAATTTCTTTCGTTTTTAGAAATTCTGATATCCAGATATTGCACAAAAAACTCATTAAATACAGCAATCGTCTTAACAGACCAAACTGGTGTAGGGTGTCGTAATGTTGGGCTGGGCCAATTATACTCTCCTACACAGAAAGAAACACACTCGGGATAAATAAGGTTTTTTTATTCTTACTTTAAGTACGAATCGTACTCAAAAATTTAAGTACTAATAACACTTAAACGTACTCAAAACAAAACAATCCTAAATGGGATTACTTCCGAAAATCAATCCCGGAATTTCTTAAAATAAGTACAAAATTCTTATATCAAGTAAAAAAAAAAGATTGAACTTTTCGTTGGTGGTACCACTCTGACAGTAAAATTACAAAGTGAGAGTTTTAATCTCATATAACTTCTCTAGAGGGAAGCGAACTGACACCAAAGTAGTACCGCGATAGGTCTTTGGTGGTAGAGACCGGTTCTAGTTCTAACACTTTATATGAATAAGACCAATCACTTTTACATGGGGTTGTCATTGGAGGGGGTCAATTGATACCATTTGATCAATTACAGATATAATCTCAAAGAACGTGCTTAGTGTCAGTTACTAAAATGTAGTATTATTTCAATAAAACAAGTCCTAAAATAAAATTCAAGAACCAAATTTTAGAAAGTGCCAAAAATGTGTCACAGCACTGGTTAAGACTGTACTGCAATTCATTAATTTTTCTACGCTATTGTTCTTCATAAACCAGTTAAGCGATTGGTTCTTCTTTCATTGGCCATGAGTCCTTTCTTTTTGTACTTGTTCTATTTTCACAAATCCTGGGGCCAGTCTGTTGGACCAATTGATACAAATTTCCCGCAGAATTGCATTCTCCTATGCGTGCATACGCGTGTGTTTTTCAAAGTTGGTTGTAGATTTACAACAACACTATTCAATTTGGAAAAAAACGATTTGCTTGTTGTGTGTAGAAACAACATAAACAACAAAACAAGATGAAAAACCTATATTATTTTCATGTGTTCATGTTGGATAAGTTAAGTATTTCGCGATTTCTATACTTGATTGAAGAAAATCCGCACTCGGCGTACAATTAATAACGCTTCGGATTGATTTGAGTAGGGATTTTTCTTTTGAGTGTAACGTTTATATCTGTGAGCGAAGATGGGAAAAGTTAATTAGTAGAAACACTTTGTGTTAACTCTAGTCAAAGTAACCTAAATCACGTCAAAATCACAAATTTCACGTAATTGGATCTGCAATTAATTACAAATTGTAATTGGCAACGCACAAGTCTGCGTAAATCCTAATATTACAAAGTGAAAAATATACTTTGAAACACTAAAATTGCAAACCCAAAAACGCCCAGGAACTTTTGTATGTAGATAAATAAAAATATATAAGTTTGTGTGCTTTTAAATGACTCTTGTCCTCCTTCATATCAAATGTCATTTTAAGCACACTTTAGCTGTCAATAATTTAAGGGGGGGTTAACACAAGGAAAAGTGTCATTGCAACATGAACGAATTGAATTTAAAAATGTTACTGCTAAAAAGAAGCAATAAAAAATTTGAGCTGAAACTGTTGGCAATCAAAGTAACTGTCATTTTTCACTAAATGTGATGAGATGGACGGATGGACGGATTTGGAAGCGAGCAAACCGCACTTTAACATTCGAACGAACAAATGACTGACATACTGAATAAACGTTTATCTTTTCGTGCTACTAACACCGAACATTTCACTTTGAACAAACAAATCCCTCTTCAACTTATTGCAGGCATTTATGAGCACGCAAAACCAAATTAACGCACCACTGCTGCTGCTGTTTATGATTTTCAATTTTACCTTCAAAGATCGCAGATTTTATTTTTATAAGAGTCAATTGAACGAGCGTATTTTATTTATAAGCGATTTGTGTGTGTGTGTGTGTAAGAAAAGTATAGGAGTACGCATACGTTACCTTTTGGTCATGTCATTGATAATTTATGTCACATAAAAACCAACTGAATTGAATTCAAATTCCTGACATACCGCGGTAGCAACTAAGCAGGCAGCAACAACTTCCTACTACAAAAAAAATTAATAAGGAAAACAAAAACTGAACACCGACAGACGGACAAACAACTGACTTTAAGATAGATTGGCGCACAAACAGACTGAGAGAAGCAAAATTGAGGCACCACAAAATAATCCCACATTTATTGAAAATATTCACACTGATTTTGTTTTACGAAACCGTCTCAAGCTCGGCACTGCCATTTTTTTTTTTTTTTTTGTCAGCCGGTGTATAAATGCTTTTGTCATCACATTGTATGATACTTATTTGAGCAACACAAACGCTTTCTTGTTGTTGCTGCTGCTGCGGCCTTCTTAAGGGCAAATACGATTTTTTAACTAATTTAATTTATTCCTTTAAAGCTGAAACTAAATGAAGAAGATCTCAACAAAAATAAAAGAATATTTCAGACATTTCAACTTGAATAAATTTCAAAACGAAAAATCCAAAATTTCAATATAAATTTTCAAAGACATTTTTAATGCGTAAATGTCCATCACACGTTGTTGACTGGTGGTTATTTTATAGTTGTTCCCTTTATTGGTCCCAAGTGCATGAAATGAATTCATTTAAATATTTCTTTTTCTTATGTTTTTTTTTTTTTTTTGTTGGGCTAAATTGATAAAAAGCCAAAAAAGTTTTTAAATCACAGGAAAAACATATATTTGGGTTTTAACATAAAGTAAGAAAGGGCGCCATATTGATTGACTCCTGTCAATATTTGTCAGTTAAATTTGATTGTTATTGGGTTCAAGTTATTGTTAAATCACTCAACTGAACTCAAGCCAATGTTTTTCAAATTTTGTTTGCTTCAATTCGAATTTTTAATTTTTTTTATAAGTGTCGCATGGCATTTTAAAATAACGGCTATAGAAATTTTGTGATGTCAGTCAAATTTACTTGGAGTGAAAATGTCTTAATTGTGAATTTTCTTTGAGGATGAAGACTTAAATTAAGATGATCGGAGTCAGTTCAATAAAGAAAGTGATCAGTGCGATGACTCAGTAAAATCGGAAAAAGGATTCATTAGACTCAATTTAATGGCAGTTTTGCATTGGGGTTGACTTAAGTCACAGTGGGAGAATATTTATTATTATTTACTTACCCACTACACATGTTTGTTGTTTCCTTTTGTTGTATTCTGCCCTTTGTTTACAGAATAACTCTCAATTAAGAGATACAGCAGCATGTCCGATATGGTTTTCGTAATGGCTTTGCAAACTTGATGTATTTAACTAACATATTTTAACAAAAAGAATATGGGAATTTTTGCTTCTTATTTCACCTTTTAAACATGAAAATAATGTTAACAATACACAAAATATTTCATCGAATTGATGTCACTGTGGTCATAGCATGAATGACGGACGCATAAAATATTACAAAATTTTGTGATGGCGTTTGTCATTGGATAAATGTCGCTTTTTGCTTCATTGATGCCATTTGCTAATATCAATATGAAGCACTGTTGGGATATGACAATTCTTAAATTGTACCATCTCAATGGAAAAATTGAAACAATTGATAAGAATGACGCGTAGAACTGACCAAAGATTGCCAACTCAGCAACACCTGTTCTTCAGGCTTCGCCGATACAGCATCAACAAAATCGATTTGGCGACACTTGATAATTCCCTTACTAAAATTTCTTTAAGAAACAATCTTGTGTAGATGTAGATATCAAGATAAAATTTGGTCTAAAGAATTCTTATTTTAATCTTTTGATTGATTGATGAATGTTTGCAGCTTTTTTTTACTAGCCTGGGTAATACGCCACTTTGTTGAGCCATACAATAGTACTGACTTGACACTGCTGTCCAAAAAATGTAAGGCCCAACTATAATATGCATAAGCTGGCTTAAGCTTATGTCAAAAATTAACAAAAAAAACCTCTCTAAAGCATTTAAAAAATTAAAAATAAAATAAAAAAATATTTTAACAAGGTTTCCCTCAAATGTGCTAAGTTCCCATTTCATACTATTGAGAAACTGCAATTTATTGTTGAACGGATAAGCTATTCCTATGCGTAGTACACTGGTTGCTTAGGCCAGATCGTCAGGAAACTTCATCCAAAGATTTTAGAAAAGCTAAAGATTTTATACAAATAAAAAAATATTTTATTCCATACGGAATGTGCGATCTGTTTCGCACAGAATCTTTAATACCTTCCACCGACAATTGAAATATTTTAATCTCGTTCCAGCTTATGTTGTTTCTGGCAGCTTCAATTTTAGTTTGGCGGCGCCAAGTGTGAGATGGTTAACCCCTTCTACGCCTGCCTTGTGGGCTCCATTGAATGGAGCTTTTTGCGATATCCTCTATTGGTATTCGCAAGGTATGTTCAATCCAGCACCACTATCTTCCTAAGATTTAAATTTGTATTGGCGTTTGTTGCGTTTCGCTCCATAGTCTCTCATTTGATATAGTTTGCATCCAGAACATTCTTAGGATTCTGCGCAGGCAGCGGTTAATAAAAACTTGAATTCCAATATTCACATCGGTAAAGCAGTACAGACTTCGTGCAAGAGTAATATATTTGGATTTCTGTTCTCCTGCATATATGTGGAGACCTCATGGTCGCTGGAGCGCCCAGTCGCTGTTAGTAGACTGCTAAAGTACCAATATTTGGTAACATCTTCATCAGCCTAATCGAGATCCTGAACTTTCTATTAAATCCTTCTCGGGCTGCTCTTGTCATAATACCATCTAATACTACGTTAAATAGTAAAGGTGACAGTACGAAAACTTGTCTTACCCCTATGCCAACAGTGAATCTTTCACTAATGTAGCACTCATGCAGTAGCCGGCAGTTAACATTTTCGTAAAGGGCTTAAATAGCAGATATAATCCAAGTGGGTGTACCTTTGCATAGAAAAGTATTCCATAGATCTAGATACGAAAAGGCTTCGAATGCTTTTTCGAAATCTATAAAAGTCAGATATAAAAGAAATAACCGGAGACTGCTCACAGGACCAATGCAGGACTTTTGAGGACGAAAACCGGCCTGTTCACTTGAGATAAATCTCCCTTCTTTCGGATGTTGATGATTAGTCTTTCCTTAAGTGCATCACATAGTTGGTTCGTTCTACAAAATTCCTCGATAATGTTGTGAAGTATACATTTAGGGACTATAGTTATAGATTCTATACTTTCAAATACTGTGGTGTAGGGTATCATTTATTCGGGTTTGATCGACTTTGCTTTAAAAATTAAATAAAAATTCCTTTGATGAAATTTTCATTTTCAATGTTATACGAAAGATGGTGCATGTTTGTAAGAAAACACAATAGACGGCGATATCGTTTTAAAATAGTTTATTGAGATAATAAAAAAAATTGTAAGCTAGTTCTCATGCGCATTTCGCTGGTTGCTTAGGCCAGATCATCAGGAAACCTTCTTTCTCCAAAGACTTTGAAAAAACTAAAGATATTATACAAATTAAACTGTAAAGCGAATGAGAATTACGAACACTCAAGTCTTATTTGGAATGATATCAAAGCTATTAAAAAATGGACAAGAGTTGTTAAAATACTGGCTTTACTTTGATTAAAATATGTTTCTTATTGAACACAAAGAAATATTTTATTATTTCATTATTAAATATGTTTTATAAAGTGCTATTTTGCAAAGTGTAATTTTGACAAATTTTTCATTGAATCAAATAAAAAGTTTGTTTGCTTAAAATTGTATTTTTACCAAACTGTGTTGACAAAAATTTTTTTAAGATATTTTTTTCTGTATATTTTGATTGTGTTGAAGCATATTGTTCGTCATATATTTTAATTGTAAATGCATGATATTCCATGGCCTATCCGCCACGAATAAACCGAATTTCTTGATTTGAGTATATAGTTTATTGATTAAGTCCTATTTAAGAACTTCAGAATTAATTTAATTTGTATTTAATACATAATAATTATAATAAGAATAATAATAATGTTAAAAAGATTTCTGTATGACGTGCTAAATTCCCAATATCTTTTTTTTTTTGATAAATACACTGACATTGTTTGACTTTGCAAAGAAGAAATTTAAACCATCTAATTCTAACTATTAAATTTGTTTTGAACATCTAATAATTCTCTAAAATGAGTGTCATTCGTTTTAAGAAAACTTAATAACTTTATGGAATTTTAAGGGAAAAATATATAAAAAGAACTTTTCTGTTGACTTATTTCTTATCGGTTTGGCCATCTTTAACTTAATAAAGCATTAAGGAATGTCTCTTATTTTTCATATTAAAAATAATAATACCTTCATGCTAAAAAAAAAAAAGTACTCAAGAGACCATAACAACAGATGACCAGAAATAAAAGTAGAAATAATGATGATAACTATAATCATAAGCTATTGTTTTCCAAAATGAAACTAACTCTCGGTTTTGCTAACAATTGTCCCAAAATCAACTTAAATAGTTGGATGAAGAAAATCCCATTTAAAATCGTGTTTTTATTATGTTATGTTTTTTTTTTTGCAAACTAAATTAAACTAAACTAAACAGAACTGAACTGAAACACAACGTAATAATAAACCCTTCCAAAGGATGGGCACATGTCGCTCTCGCTTTCACAGTTGGATACTGGTCGAACTAACTGATCCAATGGATTGGATTAGAGTGGAGTGAAAAATGTGGTCTTGTTGTTGGCTTTTCAATCGCAATCAAAATTTTTTTTTGATCAACTTTTAACTCGTTTTAAGGTTCCTCTTTTGTTTTATTTTCCATTTCAGTACAGTTCGATTCAATATAAACTGATGATGAAGCCTGATGATGATGATGATTCCACCGCCAAGAAGACATTTATAAAAAAAAAGAAGAATATTAAGGAAGAAGAAAATAACAAAAATGACTTTGTAAGGAACCGTCCTTGTTGCCATTGTTTTTACCATAGTTTTAACAATTGCAAAGTTAAGTATTTTTTTTTGTTTTCGTTGTTGCTTTTGTTCAATATGTGAATGGAACACAGCTCAAACTCTTTGGTATGGGCTTTTTCCAAAGCTTTTGTTCGTTTTGGCCTAAACTGCGTTTAATCAGATAACTCCGCTTTTTTCCTGCCTTTGTTATTAAAGCCACAGCCAACAATCTTTTGGTCGTATTCCGTTTTATTATTAACGTTTAAGTAGTATTTGTCTCCATTGCTGGCGTAGCGATATCGCAGTGGCAATGGCAACAGTAGCCAATAATAGTGTGGTGGCAGTCATTCCGTCTGGTATAACAGAAGTTAAGAAGTTACCATAGTTGGCTGTTGTCAGTGCTTCTTTAAATACACACCCATTTTGGCGGCATTATAGCTTTTGATGCCACCAGCAAGTAAACTTTATGTTGCAAGTACACTGTGGCTTCTGTTGCACTTATGATCGTTGTCATCATCTGTAACATCATCAGCAACAGCACGTTAAAGAAACTGGAAAAAACATATTTTGCTAAAGAAGAAACTTTGCAATGTACTAAAGTGCTGGTAAATATTGCAAATAGGGTACCCTATTACTAATTAAGGTTTTGGCAATGGCTTATTTTTCTCCTATTTTTCAGACAAAACATAGAGTTAACAGATGTGTGATAAGACATTTTTCTGTGGGGACTCTACTTTTTGATTATTATTCATTCTTTATTTGTTTATTAAAAGAACTCCTTTCTTATGAAGCAAATGTAGCCTTATGTGCTGTTTTCACAACACAAGTCACTGAACGTGTAGTAAAATTTATATGAAAAGCACTCAGTTTTTTGAGTGTTTTCCATATAAATTTTACTACACGTTCAGTCACTTGTGTTGTGAAAACAGCACATTAGTGTTCGTTGACGCATTTCCCCTTATATTAAAGACCGGTTTGATTTTAGCAAAACATTTACAATCAAACACACAACAAATCGTCAATCAGGTTTCAGAACTCGACGAAGCTGTATTACAGCTTTGGTTTATGTAGTAGAAGAAGTAAGGAGTAACTAAGATGATGGCAAATTAGCGTTATTGGTACTTCTAGACCACTCAAAGGCATTTGACACCGTCCATCATTCTACCCTCTGTATGAAACTTTTGAATCAATTTGGCTTCTCTTCACTTGCAGCTAAATTAATTCAATCTTACCTTTCAGACCGAAGCCAGTCAGTTGTTAATAATGGACTTACTTCTCGCTCTCTACCCGTCCCCAGAGGTGTCCCACAGGGGTCAATTCTTGGTCCACTATTATATAGTCTATATGCTAACGATCTACCGAAACAACTTCGTTTTTGTAATATACAAATGTATGCTGATGATGTTCAGTTATACCTTACCTCGCGTTTCCACATGCAAGTACAAGTTCGAAAAACTCAATACACTCACACTTTTTCACTAACATTCACACAATTTTTTTAATTTCAGCCAATCGGCTGTTTCCTCGATTTTTCGTTGATAATACGTATACACTACTTGCAAGTAATTACTTGCATGTGGAAACGCCGGGTTAGCAGTACCAAGGAATTAATCGTCACCAAGCTAAATGAATTGAATTCTGACTTAAACAATATTTTTGTGTGGGCCTCTGCAAATGGTTTGAAAATAAATCCAAACAAGTCAATATTCTTGGCAATTTCTAGAAATAACACAAGAATGGAAATTGAATTTAATGTTTCAATTGGACAATCGAGAATTGAACTTGCAAATACCAAAAGAAATTTAGATGTAATTTTTAACAAAACTTTAACTTGGTCTGACCATATAAATCAGGTATGTGGTAAAATATACGGTATGTTACGTAATTTGTGGGCCACCCAACATTTCACTACAATAAATATAAGAACTTTGTTAGCAAAAACTTATCTTCTGCCTACTCTATTATACGGCTCTGAAATCTTTGCTGGATGTTCCTCTATAGATAAACACCACTTATAATAACATTATTCGGTATGTTTTCGGTTTAAAAAGATTTGACAGAGTTTCGGAATTCTCTAGTAGATTTATGGATTTATCTTTCAATAACCAAATAAAAACGAAATGTCTCATTTTTCTACACAAAATCATAATAACAAAAGAACCTGAATACCTTTTTAATCGAATACGATTTGCTAGATCTCGTAGAGGAAGATATATTATTCAATTTCGGCATCGAAGCCATGCATCTGAATGCCAATTTTTTGTTTTTAGCATACGTCTCTGGAATCAACTCCCAAGTCATATCCAAAACACAAACAACGCAATACATTTTAAGAAAATGGTTATTGATTTCCTAACGTAATTTTAAATCAATGTTTTTATTTCAATAAGTTAAATATATTTGTGTTAATTGTTACTACACACATATACTTTTATTATTATTTATTTTTTTTTCAACATAAATTGATCTTTGTTTTTTATGTATTTTTTCTGTTTCTAAAAATTAATGTATTTTTCCCCCAAAATTTTGTAAAACTTTTGACATTTTATATTATTATTTAACATCTCTGATTCTAATACTGTAATTTATAAGATATACTTATCTTGTTGTATTAGAAAATCGATATTAAATAAATAAATAAAAGTTTAATATGTTTTCAATGCAATGCTATCTGCACATTACAAATATAGTTGTGAGGGTACAAAATTTCAAAGAAATACACTCCAAACTGTACTTGATTCCTTAAAAACCTTTGAATACAGTAAAACAATTCTGCCTGTGCAGTTTGCGAGAATTTGTGATGTTTACGTGTGTGTTGCACAGTGAGTTTAAACAAAGGTTAACTAAAGATTATTTCAGCGAAGCCCATTACTATCGATGTTTATAATTTTCTGGAATAACTATTAACAGCCGTAGTCATAAAAACTTGTTTATGATAAATTAGCCGTTTTTAAGCAAACATTGCTTAAATTGTAATCATAAACGAAAAATAGTATATTAAACGTTTAATAAACTATTCATTAAGTAAGAATATTTATTTTGATAAGTGTTTGCATTTTATGATATTATTTTTGTGAATTATGGTGAAAAATAATGAAAAAATTGTTTTATTTATTAATATGGACATGTTAAATACATTTTACTAAATATTTTTTTATTTTAGACAACCAATTTAAAATGATATGGTTAATTATTTGAAAAAAAAATGTATATGATTTACGGGCAATTTCACCAAATTCGGTTATAATTAACTATCGGTTATAGCTGTCAAAACGTATTGGTAACTGGAATTTTAATTAAAGGTTAGTTTTAACTGAACTTGGTGAAATTGGCCGTTAAAAGAATATGTTCAGGGGTAAATGCAGATATTCTCTTTAATTATTTATTATATTATTGTAACTAGTGGTTTTTTTGTTTAAAACAACAAGTAATTGTTCAATAATATTAAAAAAATATATAAACAAATCATAATAATAGTGATGTTAATAAAAAGTAAACAAACATTTTATTCAAATACTTTCTTATCGCATATTTAAACAAAAGTGTTTATCAGGGGTGTGCTGGAAATCACAAACGTAAAACGCAAGAATTTTAAAAGTCGTTTTTAAATAAGATTTCTGTAATAAAAGAATTTTATCACAAATATTAAACAAATATTTCCCTATTAAACAGGTTTTAAACCAAAAAATTATAAGAATTAGGTTTAAAGTTTATTAAAAACAACTTCCAAATTCTTGCGTTTTGCATTTGTGATTTCCAGCACACAGATGACACGTTCTTACATGTTCTATAAGTGCACAAACGAGCTTACAGTACATTTAAGGCTCAGTTAGCCTGGAGTAACAGTAACTTTAACTTACCGCAAAAAAGTAAGACCAATCTATTTCTTACAGATCTAGACGTAGCATCTTACTGCTAACTTTAGTCGTTCTAATTGCTTTACACAGATTGATACGTCACATCTTACTGCTAATTATAATCGTTCTAATTGCTTTACATACAACAAAATGAATCAGCTCATTTGCAACGTTACTGTTACTCCCGGCTAACTGAGTCTTAAATCATAAACAGGCACAACTTAAAATTTATCAAAGTCGGTATTTTTTTCAATTAATCGGGATATTTTTTTGTTCGATTAAACGATTAATCGATATTTGATATTTTTGATATTTTTGACTTATTCGATTAAGCGAATAAAATTTTAAAATAATCGATTAATTGAATAATTCCAAACCCAGAAATTTTATAAATTACGAGATTGTTTTTTCGACAATTTTAGAAAAAATTAGTACTTGAGTAAATAAACATTCTTTTTTAAATAAAACTTGTCAATGTAGCTCCAAATTGTGGCTTCACTTCGGGCATATTTAAGCCCTTAGATATCCAAATAATCAATATTACTTTGAATATTTTGATACTTTTCACGGACATTCCATCCTCAGCTATGCTTCTGCAAATAATTTCCACAAGAGAATCGATCGAACTATTTTTTTTTAAATATTTATTCATTGGGCCACTTTTAGCTTTCTTTGATGTTGTTGGTGGAGCATCTTCTTCATTCAAGCATTATGCTATAGTCACTGGTAAGTGGTAAATTAGTGAAGATGTTGAAGAACCTTTAGGTTAACACATTTTTGGACACATGTTACATTAAATATTTTCCAAACAAACTTATTCTAAAGACAGAAGAGCATCAATTAGTTTGCTAAAAAATTTATTGATATGACTCTTTGAGTAAAATTAATTATTATTGTGTTGAACAAAAATGGCAAAAAAATATGTGCTGTATTATTCACTAAACACGACTGTTTTTTTTTTTTATTCAAACGGACACATACATTATGTTTGTTCATTTGACTTAAAACTTTAAAAAATTATACATTTAACAGAAAAACCATATATTATTATTCTATTAATGGGCATAAATTCTTCGATTAATATTTTAATCGAAATTGGCAATTTTAAATTAATCGAACTCCTAATCGTCTAACATTGTTTAATTAATCGAACCAGAATTAATCGACTTAGCACCCTAATAGTGACCACGAAAATGCTGTTTGCGTCACTGTCTTTCTTAACTTTTCTTCTTTGAAATTTGTTGATTAAAAAATTCCAAATGTGTTCTTGAAGTCAGTTTTATGCCTTTCCTTAACATTTTTGAATTTTGAGTTGTGCCTGTTGTGCGATATATTCATTATGGTGGCTCTAGGTTAGGTTCCACTGGCAGCCGTGATCAAGCACAGCTCTCGCGGGTCCACTAATTAGTTCCCGTTGTGCTACCATATCACAACGCCTCTCATGGGTCCTATGTTAACTGGCTGCTAGTGTTTCCACGCAGCCACCCGGTCGATTCAACAAAGGAGTGGATCCTGTTAAAATCAACATCAGAGAGACAAGTATTGTCCTCAAGGGCTCTTCGACCAAACATTTCAACTCTCAGATCTCCGAATACCGGACAATTAGTGCACATTCACATTATACGATTTTTGTCGTTGCGATTCTTACTTTATTGGCGAGAGGGGTGAGAGAAATTAAGAGGAGTACACAAGCAAGTGTACTCTTCGATTCGTTTTGTTCGCTCATTCGTTCTCTCATTGTTCTCCTATTGGACGAAAAATGTATTGAAGTTCAATGTAAACATCAGACCGACTTCAAAATGAAACGACAATAATCGCAAAGACAAAAATCGTATAATGAGAATTGGGACTTACAGAGGAGATGTTCCGTTGACTCCTCCTCCTCGTCGCCGCATCTTCTACAGAAGTCCCCAGCCTCTCGGCGTGCCTCAGCCTCTGGGGTGCCTCCCAATGGGCCAGTGGCCAGTTATAACCGCAATTATATGGTGGCTCCAAGAATTAAGTAAAACCAGTAACCCCCAAAAATTAAAGTTTAGTAAAAACAATACCAACAATTTTTTTTTTAATTTTTTGCCAAGCCTTAGGATACCGACATTTAGTTATAGTAAATATCCACCCTCTGTGTGTCGTATGTGGCGTACGCATACAAATAATGGCTTTTGCAAAGAATTGCATTATTTTTTGTTGTTGATATTGCAATTATCATAGAAATAAATTTTATTTTTATTGATTTGTATATTTCGTAAATACGTATTTTAATAAAGTATGTGTGCAATTTTTCCCCCACTCCCTTTGTTATGTGTATTTTTTTATTTCCGTTTTGATTTTAGAGAGTATATTTTATACTTGCACTTTCACTATAGTAAAGCGTTGGTTTTTGTTGCTTCTTCAGTCCTCGTTTGTGATATTTTTTTTTCAAATTTGTTACCAACATAACTAGAAAACTAACAATACCCCCCAACCGTTAAAGTATCACAGATTCTAAAGACTTTGTTGGTTTGGTTTTTGAGCTGCTGCTCATTCAATGCAGTTGAAATGGTAGCATTAATTATATCATTATCCTTCATCTGGCGATTTATCTTTTTTGTTGCTGTTGTTGTCATTGTTATTCGCTACAGTATATGCTGCAAATATACGTACAAAACTTTGTCTGTAATTTTACAGTAGTTGCAGTTATCAGTATGAATTGTAACTTATTATTATTTTTCTAGTAATATTTGTTAAGTTTCTTTTTCTTTTTTTTTTTTTGTTGCATGCATATTGCTTTTGGTGTGCAACTTAATGTTGCTAATATAATGTGGCAACATATTTATTTTTGTTTTTGCTTCTTCAGTTTTTAATGAAATTATTGCGTTACTTTTGCTTGAACTGTTTTTACTGCAAGAGTTTGATGTTAATCTTAACAAATTACATCTTCCAAACCGTTAATTTTGAAACTAATTAAACTCAGTATTACATATCAAACACGATTTTGATCATGAATTTAAATTAAAAAAAAAAAATAAAACAACGCAAATCGTTATTTAAAAAATTATCTATATACAATAATGAGGAAAATTCGTTTTAATCGATAATTGCTATGTTAGTTATTTTCATACACAGAAATAAATAAAAATTGTCTCTTATTTTGTTGGTAATTTTATGGATTACTTAAATTATAAAAATTTAAAATTGTAAATATGTTTTTTTTCAATAAATCAAATTTTTAATTTTAATAAAAAAAAACAGGATCAAAGAACTTTGCCGTTTAAAGCAATGTGTTAATTGAGTTAATTAAATACAACTCAGATTTTGACAATTCCCAACACAACAGTTCTACATACTAAATTTATTTTATTTTAAACGAAAAAATCAATTTAGATTCTTCTATTTAATTAATATTTTAATTAAACATTTATTTCGATACAGCTAAAATGTTTATTAAATCAAAATTAAATTTTTAATTTTCTCACAAAAAAAAAATAATGTCATATCATATTAATTAAATTGAAATACTTTTTAAACTACTTTTTTAATTATTAGTATTGTGAGTATTTTGTTGAACTGTTCTATGGTTTTTTAATCCAAATTTTGATATTTTAATTAAGCTTTTACTTTCCAAAAATTGAAATATAAAACGAGGTATGAAGTTATTACGACGATATTTTCATCGATTAGATATAAAACTTATTTAATTAAAATTGCAATATTAAATAAGGCCCCTCCCTATTTTGTGTTGCATTCGATTAACGACTTACGCTGGCTGTCAAACATCGACTATTTCGAAAATTTCGTTCTGCATCGAGTTTTTTACCGAAATCAATTTTGCTTTCGACGTTGCAAATAAGTTAAAAAACTTTTTAAGAATTTAAATATTTTATTTATATTATAATTCGCAATATGTCAAAACCGAATATTCTCGAAAAATAACTTGTTTACTGTTGAAAATGGTTTTTGGCGTATTCGAAAACAAAAGTCGTTCTACGACTATTTGGTATATCCAAAGATTCGCCGTTATTTTTCAGATTCGGAGTAAAATTAAGAATTACCCAGCAAAAACTTGGTAATGACTTGCAACTACTGAACAACTTACTTTTCAATTACTACTTCATACCATCTGCATTATATAGAACAAGTTTAGTCATGGCTGACATAAAATCTGTAGCATAAGCACTTGTTTGTGAAATTTATAATTGATTCATAATAAAATTCGTCGAAGTTTAATTTATTCAAATCGAATACAAATAGATATTAAATATAAATAAAGAACAATTTGAAATAGATTTGAATATGACGATCGGTCCAATTTTTAAGCACATTATCGATTGTGTGCAGCTGTATTTCACCAATGACTTCACGAATATTGTCCTTTAAAGCTTCAATTGTTTGTGGCTTGTCGGCGTAACACTTAACTTTGACGGCACCCCACAAATAATAGTCCAACGGTTTCAAATCGCAGCTCCGAGGTGGCCAAACGACATCAGCTCTGCGGCTGATAATGCGATCTTCAAAAGCAGGGCGCAAAACATCGAGTGTAGCATCGGCTGTGTGGCACGTAGCGCCGTCCTGTTGAAACCAAATCTTGCCAATATCTTCCTCTTCAATTTTTGTTAACAAAAATTCATTCAACATGGCCCGATAACGATCGCCATTGACTGTAACGGCCACTTCTGTCTATTTTCGAAGAAAAATTGCCCAATTATCCCTCTGGACCAAAATCCGCACAAAACAGTGACCCGTTTTGGGTGCAACGGCTTTTCAATGTATGCGTGCGGGTTTTCTGTGCCCCAAATGCGACAATTTTGCCTGTTTACATATCCGCCAAGATCAAAATGAGCTTCATCTGAATAGATGATTTTTTTGGCAAAATCGGCATCTTCACACAGAAAAAAATCAAGTTAAAACCGTCGAAAACAAGGTTGATTTAAAATTTTTCGGTGTTGATTTAGCTTTATACGTTTTTCATGTTAATTCAACCTGATTTTACAATTACTTGCGAACAACATTTTTTTCTTTTAAAATAACTATAATTCATAATTCATGTTGATTTTACATTGCCGTAAAGTTAGAGCAAAATGTCATTTATATTGAAATAACAATCCGAATCACGTTGAATGAAAGTTATTTCAAGTTGTACAACGTGAATTTCATGTAGAATCAAATTGGTTTGAGTGTGTTATAACAGTGTGAAGAAGCTTCAGAGACAACATCTGCATTTATTTAAGAATAATTCAATACACTTACCCCTTTAACACATGCTTCACTTATTTTGTATTCTCCTTTGTCAACAGAAGAATCAGCAGAATCACCAGATATGGTTTTCGTCATCATTCTACTTTGAAAACTTGATGTACTATTTAACTAAATAATTTTAATTAAAATAATACGGGAATTGTCTTCTTATTAAAGAATGAAAATAAAAAAATTAACATACTTAACTATGTATGCATGTTAATTTAACAAGATAAACTTTTGATTTTTATATAAAACAGGTTTTTATGGATTCAATATCGAATCCATATTTATTTATATTTTAATATTTGTTTTTTTTTATTTTAACAGTGAATAATATTAAATAAGCGTGATTTAAGATTATTTTAATATTTTTCATTTAAAATTAATATGAAATAATGATAAATCCAAATAAAGCGCATACTTTTGCAGAAATTTACTATGATTCTCAATCAACATTTTTCCATGTTTATTTTACATTGGTATTTTTTTTGTGTGTTCTGTAAGTCGATCGCAGGCCCACTTAACGAAGCAAAACCGCATATTTCCCAGCGTTGTTCAAGCGTATACACAAGTATATTCGTTCAGCGGAAGGATAAAACTAATTATCTATCAAATCAGACATGAGCTAAGTGTCACCATTCACAAAATAAGCACTAGTTGAAAAAAAACGTTAGATGGAGGACCCGTTAAATTTTCGAAAATAAACAGAACATTATTTAGTGTTCGGCCCATGATACAAATACAGAAGGTTGTTCCACTCTCTCTTCTTTTATCGCCATATTAACGTTCTGACGTTTATGGGAATTATTAAAATTAGTGCTACCATATTTCATTGAAAAATCCAATTTTTCTGTTTTTGTTTTATTTATTTTTTGAAGTTTAAAAAAATTAAATATTAATTTACGAAATATTATAGAAAATTTATATTAAAAAACTTTATATATTTTTTAATAAAATAAAAACACTGCAGCTTCAAGAAATATAAATATCAGCCCCCGATAAATTAATTTAAAAATGTTTGAAGCTTGAAATTTCGTAAGTACAGCTACAAACCTTTTCACTTACAAACAAGTTTGTTCTAATGTGGCATATAAAAATATTGGCTCTAGACCAGTTACTTGTAGCTCATATGCACAATGTACGAGCTTTTACACTTTGCAAAAAAAGAACAACAAATTTTAAGAGCTTTCAAACCTGCTTACGGCAAATGCAAATATCAAAGTATATGAGTTTGGACGTAACTGCTCTAGACCCATAATCACTTTCAGAATCGATCTAACTTTGTCCGACTGGCTATCTGCAAAGCACAAAATTTTGGAGATAATATTGTTTAATTTATTAAAATGGTGCAAATCGGTTTATAATTTCAATATAAATCATCCTAGCAAATTTTATTCAAATCGGTGCATATTTGATTATAGTTCAAATCCCGAAAATACATAGCTTTTAAGTCTATAGCTTCCCTATAAATGTATTGATATATATAATGGTAGTGTTGGAGGCACGCCAGCCTAGGGTAACTTTTAGTGACTTCCAAGGGGACTTTGAATAAAACACATGAGTTTCATAAAAACTTAATTTATTCAACAAATGTATTTCTATTAAAATTCCTACATAAATAACATTAATTAGGAAATGTATAATTTCAAAATATATTAATGTTTATACATACTTTTTGGTATGGAAACCACTAAGAAAATATAGCAAATTTTTAAATTCAATATTTTATCTGGCCACTGCCAACTTTATGTTCTGGAACTTACTAATGAATAAAATGGCAGATCAATTTGGCTCCCAAATGTGGCTTTTTTAGTACTACCTTTTTAGTTTCGTTAAAAATTAAATATTCACAATCAGAAAGATATGAAATTTTCGATGTTTAAAATTAAGTGCTACCAGACGGATCATCTGAACTTAGGGTTTTTGGTAGTGGCGCTAACAGGTAGTGATAAACAATATGGACATGAGAACTTTTGTAAAAGCTACAATGTCATGGAAAAATATTATGCTGGTAGGCTTAAAATTAACCATAGGCTTCTATAAAAACACGCTTCATAAAACAACTTTTTGACGAAAAAATCTCTTATAGATGGCACAAAGAACTTTTCACCCTTATCGTGGTTGGCGAATTTAAAATACGCCTGCGATTGTTTTGTAATAGATTAAGGAGAACGTGAACTTATTTCTATTAGCAAATAGTCGCAGATGTGTTTTGAATTCGTCAACCACGATAAGGGTGATTATATGAATCGTACATAATTTTGTTTCGTTTTGTTGATTGCCCACTGGAATATGGTCTCGAACCTTTGTGTGCCATATGGTATCACATAATACAACGTGTAGAGAATTCGCATTGGTATTATATGGCCAAGTATACAGTTTTACTTGTTTAAAAAGTATTAAATATTAATTTAACACAATTTAACAAAATTCTAAATAAAATATGGATAAATTGTAATACAAATTACACATTTTAACTAATAATTTCCAAAAGGAATTTATTGTATTTTGTATATGTGGCAACGCTTTTTTAATTTTTACAAAAAAACTAACTTCAAATAATTTCGATAAACTTCAAAAAAAAATGTTGTGAGTGAGAAGTGGAACTACCTTGTGGATTTGTATCATGGTTCGGCCCATACACCCAAGAACGAAATCTGTTTTTTAGTGTTTGTGTAGACAACCACAACACAACGTTCGTAACTAATTTTAAGAAAGTGCCGAACATTATATAGTGTTCTGTTCTTCGTTAAAAACAGAAAAATTGAAGTGATACTGTAGGCAAACATTATGCTTAAATGTTCTATAATGTTTCTTTTTTTACATTGATAAAGAAATGAACAAACAACAAATTAGGCTCACAGCACGAATAGCTTGTGTATGTGTTTTGTTAAAGTAAAATTATTTTGCTGGCTTTTTGTTTTTTTTTTTCGTATGTGTATTTTGTTTTTGTAAGAAATGTTCGGTTTTTTTATCAGCCAAAAGGGCGCCAAGCACAACAGAAACGAACGAACATTAATGAGCTGAACCGAACACAATAAAGTTTGTGGGTTTAAAAAAAAAACCAAACGGAATAAAATGTTCTCATCTTTTTGTTGGGTTGAGTATTATTTTTGTGTTCGAAACGCACTAGATTTTGAGGAAGATTTCAAATGAAATCTACTAGATTTCGTTGTAATGTAAATGGCCTATTCAAAAAGAATCAAAATAAATCCATAGTCTTGCCATTAACAATGATAAAGGAAATGTTGAGATCTTAATCCCAGGGTACCCGGTTAATCAAACTACAGACGCCTTAGCCAAACAGGGCTATCTCTTGGACGGCATGTCAATGTCCTGCTGTTAAACTCTCATTACCAGCATACCAGCTTGATGGGACTCTATGATCTGGCTACTACGCTGCGAGAATGTGCGTGCTACTTGGATTCGGTAGGGACTAGATTCGGTCAGTGATATCGATCATGGTCACTGAGAAATCGGGACTCATGCGGGGAGATTGGGTGTGAATAACAATGACTACTGTAGAGGTTGCTATGATAATGATGGAAGGATGAGAAAAAGGTGTTTCACTTTTTCTGCCAATGACCCAGTCACGGGGTAATTAAGATTATGCGTTTTGAAAGGCCAGAGTTGCCATGTTTGAACGCGTGTAAAATTTTGTGAAAATCCGGGCAGAAGCTTTCGAGATCATCGCTTACTAACAAACACGTCGCTAATATTTATATATGTATGAAGTTAAACAAATTGCGATACTTTTTCTACAGTCCCAATTATAATTCATTTTAAGGTTCCTTTTTTTCTTTTTTTTTAATAAAATCAATTTATTTAATTTTTTTTTTTTTTTGAGAAATATGTGTTCACATATTTTTTGCGATTATGTGGACCAGAGTTTCACACATCTTAAAATGTGTCATATTAGTTATGTTGACTAATTAATAAAAAGGTTTATGAGCCTCTCAATATTTACACAAAAATCAGCAGAAATTGCCAAACAAACATCGTTTGTTAGTTGTTGTCTTTTATACTGCTTTAATTAAAACTACACGTTTGAAAGTGTGTACGAGGGCAGATTCAGAAGTTGTTTTGAAAAATTCAATATCAATAGACCTGCAATCCTTACTTACTTTTTTAACTCTGGAAAATTTTATATAAATATTCCTTAATAAATATATACTTTGATATCTTTATTTATTTATTAATTTTTTTTTGTTTTTTTGTAACAAATACCCTCGTTTCTTTATACATCCTTACCTGTACATAAGTCTAGATGTATACATTTATAAACTTTAAAGATATGTGTGAGATATATTGTGGGAACCCAACAGAAGCAGAAGATATAATAAAAATTTTAAATGTTTGTTTGTGAACATGATACATGATGCACTTCATTCATATACATACATAAATACATATTTACTGCCTTAGAAAACACACATCATTATTCAAACAAATTATTATCCAAATTTCCAAGATATGTTGCATTGATAAGCCAGGCGTAAAAAACTTAATGAAGGAAAATTAAAAAAGACGCAATAACAACTGCAACAAATTTTAACACTGCCACTCCAAAATGCATGAGAAAAATACAAAACAAAACCAAAAAAAAAAATTAAAGAAATTTCACAAACAAATACAAAATCTCTTTAACCTTAAAGACAACCACAATGAAAGGAAACTAAAAGGAAGAAGCTACAAATACAAGATAAGAACACAATACCACAAACTACTTGTTGGAAAATAATGAAAAGTAAGAACAACAAATATTTGTTAGAGATTTAGTTTTCATTTTAAATTGAGGGCGGTAAATTAAAGGTTGGCTTAAGAAAATCAAGCAAAACAAAGAGAGAATAACTAAGTTAATGATAAGAAGCAAAAAAAGCTTCACAACAACATGAAACTAAAGCAATCTTTGTTTACAAAACTGCTGCTGCAGCAGCAACAACAACAACAACAACAAGAACAAAAGATAAAACTCAGAAAACCATTTCAAATTAATTTTTACGACTCCCTCACATTGTGGTACTACAAAAAATTAAAAGACAAAAAATGTGAATACAGGACGCATACCTCAATATCATTGATGTTGAAAAATGCTCGTGTTAGGTATCTTGTCCTCTGGCCTCATTGCTTGTTAAACAAGGAGGCAAATTTTTTTCACCATCTGAATGCCGATCTATTATCAGTTAAGACAAACAGCGCACAGCAGCAACAGCATCTACACCAAACACACCACACCAGCATCAACAATAATATTATGCTGCCACTAAGAAGATGCTTGCACCACCATCAATGGTTAAAAGTTAATATAATACGAGTAATAACAGCAACAACAGCAAACGAAATAAAAAACACATTGATATAGTTTAGAATACACATAGAGAAATAATTCTAGCAATAGAATATTTTTTTTTTCATAAATAGTAGCATCAAAAGTTAGAAATACCATATTTCACATGATTTTTTACTATAAAATACAAGTGATATTTTCATGCCAACATCAAATGCTTTTACAAATTTCATCAAATAGGCAAAAAATTCTTTCATGTTTAAAAGGTTAAAGATGAAGCAAAAATTCCTTTTCTATTTGTTTAATTTATTTAGTTAAATATAAGGTGTTCAATTAATCGGGTTATTTTTTTGTTCAATTAAAGGATTAATCAATATTTAACATATTTGACCTATTCGATTAAGCGAATAAACTTTTTGAATTAATCGATAAATCGAATAATTCCAAACAAAGAAATTTTATAAATTACGAGATTATTTTTCCGATAATTTTAGATAAAATTAGCACTTGAGTAAATAAACATTATCTTTTTAATAAAACTTGTCAATGTAGCTCCAAATTGTTGCTTGTCTTCGGGCATATTTAAGCCCTTAGATTTCCAAATAGTCAACATAACTTTAAAATTTGTAACCGGTTAATTTCAGTCGATTAATCGATTAACCGATGCAACAAAATTTTTTATGTTTTGTAGTATTAAACCAAATATTTTTTTTTGTTTTTTTTTAATTTCCAAAAACTCAGTTGCAGAGCATCTCGCTTCTACAATGCAACCATGTAGAATTTTACAATGATATCTGTACCAAAGTCCACCAAAAAAAGTTGTGTCAAGAAATATTTTTTCATATATTATCTTCTAGAAATACATTCTTAAATAGCATACAAAAACAGAAATAAAGGCATTCGTTAATGAACTTTTTGCAGAATGTTCGGTGCTGAGCTTTGTCAGAATGAGTAAGATAATGACCTGACAACAGAAGAAACTCTAGATAGAAACACAACAACAACCTCAATAAATATAATAAAATTTAAAAAATTAAAACAGAATTCCAATGGCATAATGGAAAATTTTATATGTTTAGAGAAATCCAGGAAAAGAACTGAGAAATTAGATATTCTGTATTATGGGTTGCTTTCGACTCCTCCAATATCTAAGATAAGTGAAAGAATTTTTTCGAAGTCAAGTTTTATCAAATCTAAAGAAAATAATCGCTAAAATCCTAAACATTTTAACCAAATTATTTTTCTAAAAGATTATTTTATTGAAATTACTAATAACATTATCTCACAGGTGTACTCTATGAATTATTTTTTGTTTGCTCGTTTTAGTTCAAGAATTGTGATGTTATTGTTTTTTTACTAATAAACTCCAAATAATAAATGATTTTTCAGTTTTATTTATTGAATTTACTTAAATTACTAACAAAACTTTAGTAATCGGTTTACCGTCAATAACAAAATTAACCGATTAAACCAAAACCTCGATTAAATATCGAGCGATTAACCGATTTAAGCAAAAGCCCGATTAAATGAATACCCTAAATATTTATGCATTGGACCACTTTTAGCTGTTGGTGGATCATCTTCTTTCTTCAAGCAGTTTGTTATAGTCACTGTGTAAGTGGTAAATTAGTGAATATGTTAAAGAACCTTTAGGTTTATCCATTTTTGGGCACCTGTTACATTTAGCATTATTAGATTTATCAATCGTTAAATATTTTCTAAAGAGAGAAACGCATGAATTAGTTTGCTAAAGAATAAATTGATATAAATATTTGAGTAAACATACATTTGTTCCTTTTTTTTTTGTGAAATTAATTGTGTTAAGCAAATTGTAATATATTATAGAAGTAATGGCAATACTGGCTGTAAGTTGACTTCTTTCCTTTATTATCTTTCCAATATTCTTATCGAAAAAAACAATACATACTGGTACATTCCTTTTTTGTTCACCATTTTATAGTTTTATTGTACTTTTAGATTTTGAGAAACACACATGAAATTAATAAATGAATTTGTATATTTGAAATAAAAGATCAATCGCGTGTTATTATTAAAAATCAATCACAACACAAATGTAACAAAAATATATGCCGTATAACTCACTAAACTTGACTGTATTCCAACGGACACATACATTTGGTTTGGTTCTTTGACTTAAAACTTAAAAACAATTATACATTAAACAGAAAACCCATAAATTATTATTATTCGATTATTCTTTTAATCTAAATTAGCAATTTTAAATTATTCGAACAAAAATTAATCGGCTGAACACCCTAGTTAAATACTTCAAATTTGCAAAATAGAATGATTATCCGCCATGCTGCTGGTGTCTTATAATTTTGAGTTCCTCTGTAAACAAAGGGCGGAAATTATATCTGTGGCATTATGACGAAACATCTTAAGTTAAATTTTAAAAGTTGCAAAAAATTTTGTTAATCATACGAATTTTCATTCAAAAAACATTTTTGTTAACGTTTTTAAAATTTTGTATTATAAACGAAATTTTTCTTTATGTGCTGTTTTCACAACACAAGTGACTGAACGTGTAGAAAAATTTGTATGAGAAGCACGCAGTTTTTTAAGTGTTTTCCATATTATTATTATTTATTTTATTATTATGTTAAAAAAATGATTTTTTTTTTTAAACTTTTTTGCTATCTTATCTCGACTTAAGATGTTTTGTCAAAATGCCACATATATTCTCTCACTTTGAATTAAGCCAATCCCAATGAATTAATTTAATAACAGTTTGTCATTAAATTGAGCATGAGTTCTTTCTTCGATGTTAATGAGTAATCGCACTGTAACATTTTTTTATCTGATTCGTTATTTCTGTGATGCCGATGTGTCATCGAATTGATGACATAATTTTACTTGATGACAATTTGGGCAGTTAATGTTAGGTTTTCATAGGGTCAAAAACGAAGACACTTGACACCCTTTGTGAACTGAGTTGTAAAGGGCTTAGTTTAAATCGATATTTTTCGAAAACAAAAGTTATTGTTGGTAAAAATTACTGAGCTACTTAAATTAGAGTGGTAAGCGTATTTTTAATATCAAAACTTCTCTGACAGTTTATACGAAAACAAACCCTTAAAAACGCTCACCGCTCTTGTTTAGGTAGCTCAGTTGCCAGTAATCAACTTTTTAAGTTTTTATATGCAAAAAAAAATAATTAAATTTATAAAGTCTCAATTTAAAACAAACAACAAGGCAATACTTTGCTGTGCCGAATCAAAAGAACCCTCCACCGAGAATTTGAATAATTCAGGAGTGGGCTTTATATGGCATCTATAAAATATAAGGCAATCTTAATAAAAGCTAACCTCACAGTATTATAATTCTTTGCCTAATTAAAATAAAATTCCATCATTTGTTTCAGAAATATTTTAAGGCGTTTAAGCATGATTTAGAGGAGGGAATTTTTAATTGGAGCTGCCGTAAATTACAGATCGATCATCATTAAATGTGGAAGAGTGATTTCTAGTTTTACAAAAACCTAAATTAGATCAAATTGCAATGCAGTAATACAGTTTTTTAGAACTGAACGCTCTTTCATTGCTTTTCAGAAGGCCGCTTAAATAAAGCTAAATTGGACCAATACAACAATATCTACATATATTTGCAAAGGTTTTAGGATTATGATTTTTCAGAGAGCGCTTCAAACGGTTCCTGTGGTAAATTATTGACTGACCTTCGCGAAAATGTTTTCTAATCTTACAAAACTATGCAAACTAAATTATCCTTCAATACCGTTATTTATTACGATTTCAAGTTGAAACAACGTGAATTTCATGTAGAATAAAATTGGTTTGAGTGTGTTATAAAAAGTGAAGAAGCTTCAGAGACAACATCAGCATTTATTTAAGAATAATTCAATACACTTACCCCTGTAACACATGCTTCACTTATTTTGTATTCTCCTTTGTCAACAGAAGCATCAGCAGAATCGCCCGATATGGTTTTCGTCATCATTCTACTTTGAAACTTGATGTACTATTAAACTAAATAAATTTAATTAAAAGAATACGGGAATTGTCTTCTTTTTATAACATATTTTAAGAATGAAAATAAAAAAATTAACATACTTAACTTTGTATGCATCTTAATTTAACAAGATAAACTTTTGATTTTAATATTCTACTATGATTCTCAATCAACATTTTTCCATGTTAATTTTACATTGGTATTTTTTCTGTGTGTTCGTCTTCAAAAACAGCATATTGTTCTGCTTGTAGTTCCTCACTGGAATCGTATAAAAAGGATTTAAAAAACATGCCAAAACCAGTCGCTACAAGCAAAATAAAATGAATTTGTTTACGAAAAATTTTTTAAAAAAAATTACCTGGCAGCCCTGTCGGCAACCTCAACTATTACAATGTGCGATTGTATGCGTTGTATGCAAATAATAGGACTAGTCCAAACACGCATGCAAAATGTTACCCCCCTGCAAATAATTGGACCAGTCCAAACACGCGTGTAAAGAGTAGCCCGCAAGGGACTAGGACTAGTCCAAAAGTAACCCAAACGTATGGAAAAAACACGGTCTATTTAACATTAAGATGTCCTAGGGCAGGACCATATAACCCATCTTTGGACTACAAAGGAGTAGTTTTAAATCTACTCCATTGCGTACACAAGAGGATTAGTTTTAACTTCGTATAAAAACGAAAACATGTTGGTAAAAAACGAAGACATGTCGTCTCACTACAAACACTTTTTAACAATGACATGGTCCATGCTTGCATTACATCGGACCAGTCCATGGTGGTCCAATATTATTTGCAGGGTATGTTCTTGTTTATGTTGTTAAATTCTCTCCAATGTGTGTGCACACGTACATAATAAAAGAGCATCAACAGATAAGAGAAAACGCGGCGCCCTGATTTTGCCGATCGCAGGTATAGAGCAAAGAAATATGCTTAAAAACCAAGCTGGAAAGTAAATTCGCTATGCCCGTCCATTTTATACCATACACCACTGTATATTATCACAAACTTGGGATCCATGGCTCATTCAATGACCCGGCAAAACAAAATTATGATTTACGATGTTAAGATTCATTTAAGTGTTCTTTCTGCCGAATATTATCTAAATATCAAAATCTTTTTAGGATTTGTTTATCTTAATGCAATTTAGGAGAATGGGCTTATATGGGACCTAAGGTCACTTTACGACCTGCCAGTAGATAGTTCGGTCCATATAACTTCCATACAAACGCTAATCGCGAAAATAGATTTTAATGTCATTATGTACTTTCTTATTGATGTTGGTATTGATTGACATGCAAATTGGCGACAACAATTTTTTCGATATTTACTATCTCATGGCAGAATAATGTGCTGGTGCAGAATGATGTGCTAAAGTAACCATAGTTCCCATATAAACCCCCATCCTCAAATCACTTAAGTGCAAACAAATCTAATATAGTTATAGATGAAGATATCTTAATAATTTTCAGCACAAAAAACTTTTACATGAATATTATCCTATTAACATAATTTTGTTTAATTTTGTCCATTGCCCATAGCTCCCAACTTTACTTTCTTGCTTATTTTTAATTAAATTTCGTTACGCCTTTTTATATCGATTTTTTCATACTGGCTGGACAACATAAAATCTTTTGTACAAACAAATGTCTCCTACACACATCCTTTCGAAATAGATCAAATGAAATGGCAGCTGGACCATAGCTCCGTTATGCACAAATCCCTATGGGGTCCTAGAAAATTGTATTTCCCGTCTGGAATGGTCTCTAAAATGTTGTCATTAATATTAAGTAGAAATGAAAAATTTATGAAATTCTTTGATTTGTATTTGAAGATCGAATTGAGTCCTTAATATGAATTTAAATAAAAATTTAATTGATTTGAATACGTTTTTTTAAATACAGATAGTTTAGAAATGATTTTGTTAAGTGTAAAAGTTTATAACTTTTAAAATACAACAACCAACAACTACTCTTAAAGTTCTACTTTAACTTTCATGCTGAAAATGAATTTTTTTTTCCTCTAACAACTGCAATGAAGCAAATTTTCATTCGATGTTTTTTAATTTTTTGTTGATTTTCATAGCGCCCTTTAGCATCACTGAACATGAGCATTAAAACTACATGGTACGAGTGCAATAATGCTGCCCACAAAAGTACAGAAGTCAACAACTGGTGTTAGTTCAATTGTTGTTGTAATTTTATACAGTGTATTTGTTTGGATGCTTTTCTGACCATTTCAACAATACGACAAAAATACTTTTTGTCTTTTGGGTGTAAAATGTTTAAAGGGAGATTTGGTGGCTAAAAAGAGTATGTTTGTATGTTGGCCATGTTATCTAAAATGGAATAACATGGGCAGCAGTAGGTTTAAATTACAAAAGTTTAGTCTTTTTTTTCTTTTGCTCAGCTCTTCTTTTTTGTGACTTTTTAGAATCACTTTGTTGAAAGTCTAAAAAACTGGAGAAAAAGATCCATAAGGTTTATTATGTAAAGTTAAATAGTGCAAGTGTTGCTTTGTTTCCTTTTTATTTGCGATTTAATTTTTTTGGGTTTTTGGCGTAGTTACTTGCTGGGGAGTTCAGATCGTGAAGGCGGCTTGGGTCTTTTATCCAGTCGAGATTTAAGTGGACAAGTTACATGTTGGAACATGATTTAATTTTTCAGATTTAGTTTTTGCTTTCTTGTTTCATTAGAAGTTGTAAAGTGGCGATAATATTGAGGTAAGTTTTTTTTTTTGAGAACTTGTTCATCATCATAGTGAGTGGGAATAAAAAAAACCTTGTCAAAGTTTTAAGTTATTAAAAGGTATTACAATCTTTTGTTATCATTAAAAAAGGATTATTTGGACAATGAATTGAAATAAAGTCAATGATTTTAATATTTTAAAATAAGGTTTAAAAATCAGAAAATCAAATAATAAAAGATTAAAGTAAGAATCAATACTTTTAAAATAATAGGTACATCCGTTAAATACTTTTATTTATATATATAATTTTGAAATAGTTTTTTTAAAAGCACCGCATTTTTGTGCAAAAATGACTTGAACACATTTCCATTACAATGGTACACATCCATATAATTAGTTTAAAACATCAGTGGAACAGAAAGTTACAACTTGAAGAACTTTTAAATACAAAGCATTCTAAAGTTTCAAAAATAAAAGGACTTTTTCTTAGGATAACACATATTGCAACTAGAAGCCACCAAACCCTTTAATAGTTTAAAGCAAAATCTATAGAACTTTAATTATTTATCACCATGGGATGACACTGAGACCATAAGCCACACATTTTTAACGATCATGACGACGACAGCAGCGATGAAGATGACGACGACTATGGTGCCAAAGGTAAAACGTAGAATTTTGTTAAACAGTTTTAAAATATGGTTTAAGGGTACCCAAAAAAGGCTCAGCTATTACGTCTCATGTAGGTAGGTCTCATTTGTCGTTATTTTTTAACGTCATCATGGTTGTTTTTTTTTTTTTTTTTGTAAATTTCATTAAAAGCCGACTTGAGTTGTTGTTGAAGATTTTTTTTAACGATCAGTGTTTAAACTTCCCATAATGTTTCACGAGGCCAAAAAAAACAAAATACTGAAAAGGCGGCCATTGCCAATATTTCCGTACAATGTCTTAGTTAAACTTTAATTCATCCTGTAACCAAAAAAAAAAAAATATATGTACCAAAAAACGATTCTTGGCTTAAGTACAAGTAAATAGTAAAGACTGAGATCATTCAAATTTTACTTAAACCATTTTTAAGCTTTAATTTAGTTTTGAATGCAAATTCTAACAAAATATTCCAACCAATAATAATAAATGCGTAATATTGTTCCGGTCAAAATTTGCAAAAAGTTTTTTATTTAAAATGTGTGTGGTCGCGAAAAAAAATGCTGCTTTATTTTTAACACCACTGAAAATGTTGCTGCCTATTGTGAACGAAGCTTTTAAGTTTAATATGCTGATAACAGTTGTCGGAAAAATAAAAAAAGTCAGAAGCAAGAAATTTATGTGTTTTATAAAATCGGACAAATCGATCTAAGGTTATGATGAAAAATGTATCAGCATAACCTCCATATTTCGGGAGAAAGTTTTGTCCAGCCCATAAAAATAACTACACACAGAAAATAATCAATGTAAAATCCTCGAAAACAAGGTTGATTTTACATTTTTCGATAGTGATTTTGGTTCATAGTTAGGTACTTTTTGTTAACATAACATGACTTTACAATAACTTTCGAACAACATTGTTTTCTTTTAAAATAACTATAACTCATGTTAATTTAACATTACCGTAAAGTTAGAGCAAAGTGACATTCATATTGCAATAACAATCCAAATCACGTTGAATTAAGGTTATTTTAAGTTGAAACAACGTGAATTACATGTAAAATCGAATTGGTTTGAGTTTGAAGTAACAGTAATTAATTTAAGAAACATTCTAAACACTTACCCGAGGAACCAGAGAGAGAAAGAGAGAGAGAATATAATTATTTATTTTCACTTTTTTGCTTTTCCCTTTGTTTGCAGAGGCATTCCAAATTAAAAGACACCAGAAGAATGGCCCGATACTGTACTATTTAACTGAATAAGTTTAACAAAACGAATACGGGAATTGTTTTTCTTTTTATAAATAATTTTAAACATGAATATAAAAAAATTGTTGTTTTTCTTTTTAAAGTGTTGTTATTGTTCCTATACAAAACAAATAAAACAGGATTGTATGGATTCAATATTGAACAATATAATTTAAAAATTTTTGTTTCCTTTCCGTTTTCGTTGACATACACTTTCCTCCTCTGTATATTAACCGATTCAAACAAAATATACACCATTTGAAATTTATTTACTTACAGAAGTGCAGAATATATATTTTATTAAAATCTGTTCAATATTTTTAGAGTAATAAGCGTTCAAATTTGCTATTAACACATATGCAAAACTCATAAATACAAAATTTGTGTTTTTTTCGAAAATCAAATAATTAAAACAGATAGTGGTCGATAATTCAACATTCTTTAGAAACTGGTTTTCGAATATTTCGACTATATAAATACGTGAAATTAAATTTCTTTCTTTTACTTTTCCGTAATGCATGTGATCATATTTAAATTTTCTATATTATTGAACTAAGAAACATAATACTATAACTACAAGGTCCTAAGTGAATGAAACCCTATTAGATGAAAAATTTTGGTAATATCTGTTTTTCATCTGGTACTTTTTGAATTTTTGTTAATATTCGACCTACATTGATAGAAAAATGCATCTTCATATTGATTGTGCCCTAACATCAGAATTGTGACATCAATGTTACTACAAATGGCATCAATAATGCAAAAAGTAACATCAATCCAATGACTAACGTCTTCGCACAATTTTGGCATTTTTTACTTGTCATCTATTTTATGACTATAGTGACATCAATTCGATGCCACATTATTTTCATGATTACAATGTATTAGAAGAAGCAAAAATTCCTATATTCTATTTTTTTAATTATTTAGTTAAATACATCAAATGTAAAAGTAGAATCATAACGAAAACCATATGGGGCATGGTGCTGGTGTCTTATTATTGAGAGTTCTGTGGTAAACAAAGGTCGTAATTCAACAAACGTGAAACAAACATGTGTAACGGGTAAGTAAATAATAACATTCTCTCACTTTGACTTAAATCAATTCCAATGACTTTGACTTAATGGCAAACTGTCATTAAATTGATGCTAATGTGTATTTCTCCGCTGTTACTTCGTCATCGCACTGAGGACATGTTCGTCATTTCTATGATGCCGATGTGTCATCCCATTTATGACATAATTTCATTTTCACCATGATGACACTTTGGCCAAGTGATGTTAAGGTTGACATCACAATGATGAAAACTGTCATACATCAGCGTTATGACGCCTTTTCTATAGGTAAATAAAGATAAAATTAAAACATACATGGTCCTGAGTGAATAAGAATATGTAAGAGCAGGTTTTCGGTACTTTTTTATTCAACATATGGTACTTTGATTAATAAAAATGTATGGTCGAATTTTGACCATTAGGCGAACACGTGTTATTATGAAACACTGATTATTTTAAATAATGTCCATACTTTTGCAGAAATTTACTATGATTTTTAATTTAACATTGCTTATTGTTAATTTAACATTGATATTTTTTCTGTGCGTACACGTAGAAAAAAAATTTGGTTGGAGGTAACCATATTATAAGAGCAACATACTACGGTTGGATTTTAACAATTTGTATGTTTGCAGTTCATAATTAACCATATTTTGGTTAATATCAACCATATTAATGATCAAAACTAACAATATTATGTTTAAAGTTTACCATATTATGGTAAAAATTTCCCTGAATTTTGACAAAAGTAATCATATTATGGTCATAATTAACAATAATATGGTCAATGTTAATCATATTATGGTTACTTATTTCATCAATTTTTTTTATTTGTTTCTAGTGTCAAATTATAATTTTATTTAATTTTTTATTCCTGATAGGTGTTATATTCCACTTTTACAAAAAAATCACCTTTTCATTCATATTACAACCTGTGACGACCTTCATTACCATTTTTTCTATTCTACGGAAATTAATGTGTTTTAATCAATAATTAAAATAAAATGAATGAGAATTTAAGCAAACCAAGTAAAATGCAAACGACCAGAATGTTGTTGCTTTTTAAACATATTATTTAAAATTTAAAGTTAAACATACAATGTTTTAAAATATTATAATTTCAAACATATTATTGTTATTAAAAATTAACCATAACATGGTCAGAAGCAACCATAATATGGTTATAGCTTTTAGGTGGATGAATTTAACCATAATATGGTTGCCGTGATAATAATATGGTATAGGTTACCATAATATGTTTAAGTGTATTGTTGTAGCTTTATTTTATTAAAACAATGTATTGTTGAATTCAACCATATATGAAGTTTCATGGTAGGTAAACACTTTATTGTTAAATAGAAACAAAATATTATCAATCGTGATAAAAGTTTTGTTTAAAACAACAAAAGTTTGTTTGTTGCCATTGCAGGGACCATAATATGTTTTTTTTAACCATACTCCAACCATGTTTTTTCTCCGCGTATAGACGTGATAGAAAAAAAATGAAAACGGTACAGTGTATATTAGACCGGGTCGACCTCCATACAAAAAAAAGTTGTGCCAGTCACCCCCTAGAATGAAAGATATATCAATGAAGTTTCCAAAACAGGAAAAAAAATTTTGCCACGCCCCAAAATAAAGACCTTTTTGTTTGTTATATATAGCACTGCCATTTAAAGTCCGTTCTCATCATATCGCATATCGTTGTTTATGGCTTAGCAGGGGCTTCGTTTTTGCCATGGGTGACTTTTTAATGTGACATCAAATTCTGGGCGCCAACTTTCCCGCCAATTACCATATTTTTGCACGTGGCACGAAACCGCTTCTCAAGCTTTTTTCATTTTGCTTTTAATATACTCACGATTTGTCGTATGTCATTATTAATGGCTTTACCACTTATGCCTCTTATGACATCTCCAATCTTTCAAATTTTTTGAACGTGGCAAGAAAGCCCTTAAAAAACTGAGTATGTCTGGTTTAAATGATATAGCCTTAAGTGCAATAAGGGAACTACTGACATTTACTTCATGTACCTTATTTGAGTATTGCTAAGAAACCAGTGTAAAAAATGTCTTCTAAAGCCTAGCAAAATGTTTTTTTTTTGCTAAAAATTATTTTTTTAATAAAAAGAAAGTAAATATGGATATAAAACTGTTACCGGTTGTATTATTTTAATTTTTTATTTCTTATTTGATAATCAGTTAATACTTTTTTGCTAAAAATTCCACGTGAAATAAGTGCAGCTAACATTATTTCGCAGTTGTAAAAAAATGTTGCCAGAAACATTTCGGAACTTTTTCACAAAATGAACAGAGCACAACTCTATAAACATTATTTCATAGATATTCCGCACAAGTTTTTGTTCATATGCATTTTGACAGCATTTCACGTGAAATGTTGAGCAGAGTACCAGGCTTTAGACAACTTCAAATTAAAGCCAGTTAGTTCTCCCCTCTACGAACTAAGAACATAAAACTTGCAGTTAATATTATTAACTAGACGGTTTTAATTGGTTATTTAAAAATTTATGTTTTGAAGTCAATTTTTAATAATACAACAAATATACTGATCGCTCTCCTTAGCTGTTAAGTTTAATTGAAAACAATTTCTTGATGTTCGGAGTAACTTGAAACTCTTTTTTACTCGTATTTATTTTACTTGTATTTTCTCTGATGCAATTTTTTTTTTATTTTGCTCCAACCAAGTCTCTAGATGACAATCGCGTTACTATCGGTAATTAGCGATTGATTGATAATTAACAAGATACAATTTTGTAAGCGCTGATGTAGTAATAAGATAAGCGTTCCAGCATCGCTGTCGTCTCACTTGCTGTTTTTCCAAAAACAAAAACACTGCTGGCCAAAAAAAAAAAACAAACAAAAAAAATTACAGACTTATTAATTTATTTTTCATTGAATTGAACGTTGTTGCATTGTGGTACATACAGACACACGATGATGATAAGAGAAAAGCTCTGCTTCTTGTTTCATGGAATACGTATTTGTTGCATATTCCTTTGAGAGGATTCTTATGCATAATTGGTGGATAGTTTTTATATTTGTTTTAAATTGATGTTGTTGTTACTGCTTTACAGGACAGGCATCAAAAACAATGTTGCCTGTTTAAGATGTTGCTTTAAATCTTCATTGTTGGCTTCAGTCGTCTCGAGGTTCGTGAACTTATCACGATCAGCAATAAATCATCTTTTACCAACAACGCATTGCTGTCAACGATTTTACGCTTTACACCATTTTTAGCAGAGCGTCCAATACAAAAATCTAGACGACAATGATGACGACGATGAGGATGTTGAAGCTTCTCTCACTCTGAAATCCGCTAAATATATAACTACTATAAAATATCCACAACACTTTATCGAAAATAAAAAACATATCAGACCAGACTGTAAAGAAAAAAAAATTGGACAAACAAACAACATGAGTTGATTGAAATGTTTCGTACCATCTCATCCAAATTCAAAACAAAAAAAAAAATCAAAGACGAAAGCAACTCGATGATATTCTCATCCCCCTTAAAACAGAATGTTGTCGTCATTATTATCGCTTATAAGAGATCACAAAACAACAGCTTCCAATTAATCCATGGCCAAAGAGTTGTCATGATTCAATCTACAATATTCCAATATGTATTGAAGTATGCGTTGTTGTGTGGAAAGATATATGGAGCAGTTGTATCGCAGTTAATCTTGTGTTTATTGTACATATTTGTCTGAAATACTTACGGTTGAGATTTTGGTGGTGCGGAACTTCTTCTCTTTTTTATTTCGTTTTTGGTTAATTATTCTTATCAGTGTCGATAATTAGTAACGTGAAATGTTCCAAGTAGCTTTGTTTAATTAGCACTTGAAATTTGGAAAAACGAAGGTAGTTAGACATTTTATGGATAAATTTCTCAAAAAATTGTGTAATAAAAAGATTTTGCTACTTGAACTGAGTTAAGAATGATTTATTGCTTAAATTATGTTTCTTTAAGGTTTTTTTCTTTCAAAAATATGTGTGTATGGGTATTGATATTTTATAAACTTTACAGTAAAAAATATCTTGCAATAATTATCAATATTTTTATAAGAATAATATTTACTCAAAGCATTCTGGGAAACAGAATTCAATAAGAATCGTTTACATCGATAACTATTGTTTTTCTATTACTTTAGGCAAAACGATATGCCGTTTTAATCTACTTTTTTAGTTTTGTTGTAGCTAATTCATGGGTTACCGGACACATTGATGACAATCAGGGAGCAGCGTTTATAAGCAGGGTTGGCAAAGTTAGTACAATCGTACCTTTTTAGAAAAATGCATATCTCGAACGCCATCATAAAGTTTTGTCATATTTTATGCGTCATCTATGCTATGACTACAGTGACATCCGATTCGTCACTTTTTACTGACGTATCATGATTTAATATCATGAAAATTCTACACGTTCAATATTTTTCACGCGATCCACGATCCGCGATCTGGATTTCATGTTTTAAGCCATTCTGCGATATGGATCGCTATACATCAATATTGCATGCTACACGTTCAATAAATATCGTTGAACATGAAGCAGTGCCCTATGATTAGCAACATTTTTGAAAATTTTTAAATTTGACTTAAGATGTTTTGTCAAAATGCCACAGATTTGTTTACCTGTAAATCAGTGTTGCCGATTTATGTGTAATTATTTAAAACTGGAATGAAAAAAACTTTTTGGAACATTTTTGGATCATAAAATTTGTGTAAATTTTGTGTAATTTCGCTTCAACATTATTATACATTTTTATTTAATTTATTTCTTTTATTTTGTGGAACAAAATAAGTTTTATGGTTAAAATTCTTTATAAGTAAATTGTTATTTTTTTAATTTCTTTTATATTTGTAAATTTTTTTACGATTTGACCATGAGCGATGAATCCCATTTCCTACTTAATGGCAACGTTTACAAGGTAAACTGCAGGATTTGGGTACAGAGAATTTAAGAGCAGTTCATCTGCAAAAATTACATGCACTTAAGTGTAGTGTTTTGTGCGTTTCCAGTTCTCTTTTAATTAAACTTTTTCACTGCGTCAAAGCATTTTTTTTACAAAATCATTTACAAAATAATTGATAACGTAATTGATTTTGGAATTTACTAAGGTTAAACCTATTATGTACTGTCCTTTAAGAAATCATAGTTGGGTATTGATTAAAATCAGCAGGCACTATCACTACAAAAAATTAGTTTGCACACTTTTTTCCCAATTTTTTTTTGTAATTGCCACTAAAAAAATTTTGTGATATTGCAAATTCAAATAGTGCAATATTTGGACTTGCAATCAAAAAAGCTGCATATAAATATTGTCTCACTAAAATTTAAAAAATGTAATTTTGTATGTGCATGGTTTTTTATTTCTTTTGAGAATATTCATAAGCAAAGTACATTAAAAAAAATGAAATGATACAAATATGGCGGTTTAATACAATTCTTAAAGTTGGCACCTGCATTGCCTAGGATGCCCCTGATGGGTCAAATATATGACCAACCCTACTTTATTTTTTATCTCAATAAGTTATTTCTAAGATACCTACCCTCTATCTCCATTCCTGATTTCCATACAAAATGTTCAAAGCAGACTAGAAATATATTGAAGAAGAAGTCCCTAAATTCCCAAGAGTCGCCCAAAGTAAGATAAAATGTATGTCCGAGCTCAATTAACTTTTTGTCTTTAACATTTTCTCAAGACATACTTGGTCCTTATCACCACTTCTTAGGTGGTGCTCCCATAAAAATATTGCGTTTTATGAAATTCTTAAATTAATTAAAATTTTTCGACTTTTGTGAATAAAATCAAAGTTGCTAACAGACTTTATTTATTTATGGCATGTTTTGTTTCCTGCATTTTCCAACTTTTTAATGAATTTTTAAAAAATAAAAATTTCGTTGATGGGATACGCTATTCCTATGCGCATATAACTGGTTGCTTAGGCCAGATCGTCAGGAAACTTAATCCAAAGATTTTAGAAAAGCTAAAGATATTATACAAAAAAAACTGTTAAACGAATAAGAATTATAAACCTCAGTTTTACCTGTAACAATGTCAAAGCTTAAACAAAAACAACAACAATAAACAGTGAGTTTATCCGACTACAATTGGTTGATTTTTTGTCAACTCTAAATGTAGTTAATTATGTTCAAACGCCAAGTCCCAGTTTGTCTAAAAAAGGGTAAATTTCAAGCTCAGTGTTAATGGCTTTAATACTGAAAAAACAGGTTTTTTAATTTTTAAATTTAAATTTTTAATTCAAACTGTTTTTTTTTTTTTTTTGAGTGAAAAATTTTTTAACATCACTATCATGGTGAAATTACTAGAAGGTGGCAGCACTAGGAGTTGTTGTACAACAATACAACAAAAACAGGCAAATTTGTTTGTGTAAAATAGTCCATTATGTCAAAAATATGGATTTTCACCACACCAAAATATTATTGTTTTTATTTAATGAATCGTCATAAACCTGAATATAAACATCGAGAAATTTTACAAAGGAATGAAGTGGAAGCTCCCCGCAGTTTAAATGAACTATAGGCGAAGTTTTCCCGGGAACAAAAGCTTTTAGTTTGGTTTTAGGCAATAAAGACCAAAAGCAACAGTAAGGTAGTAGCCAAAAAGGCAATGTTAAAGAAGACAATTTTACATGACACAAATATCAAGAACAAAGAATACTTTGAAATAATTATTTAAGAAAGTAATGGCTTTATCATGGAAAGCAAAGCTGACTAGCATATTAGACAAGGGATTTCCAATGAAACGGAGGACTTAAATAAATTTGCCTTTACACTATCTCAAATTTGACTTACGATGATTAGCATCCCATTAAGGGATTCTCTCAACATTCACGACTGTCGATATCAATTTGTCATGTGTTCACATTGTTGGTAACACTTTGCATGGCATTTTTAGGTGACATATAGATGCGTATACGTCTACCCTTTACATGCTCCTCTGGCGCACCGGTAATAATAGGTTTAAAACTTTAAAAGAAACCATTTCTTAAAAACAATCTTTTAGCATGGGCGGGTGATTTAAAGTTGTAGTTTTTGGTGGAAAAGTTATGTAGCGGTACAACGATGTTATTCATATTCCACTTTAGCTGTTGTTGGGTGGTTCACAAATCAACAAACCCAACCAAACCAGTTCACATACACAAAATTCTCAAATTCACTTACACTACACTTTCAATTTTGTGTTTTTATCTAGAAGAATAATTTTTATAATCTTTTGTGTATTTAAGTGGCATTACATCAAAAAACAAACAAATGATTTTGACATAATGAAAGTTCACCATGAATTGAGCAAAAAATAATAGATTCCGTAGTGCTGCCACCTTCTAATTATTTCACCATGATCACTATCAATCATGTTTGTTGAAGCAGCAAATTTGCAATTCATCACTCAACATTAACAAAATGATTGCAATATTTTTGCACTATCACTAAGTGTTAGTTGAAACTGCAAACTGTGTGCATTACCCCCATCTGCATATGTTACCTTCTCCAAACTGTTAAAACTTTTCCTTAGGTAAATATTAATAACATTTTATACAGCTGGATAGGCTAGTCTATTAGAGTGAGGGTTGCGTGTTTGAGACTGTTTTCCTTCAATTAGCTCATGTTTCAATTAGCTCATACAATAAATTCGAAAAAATTAAAAAATATTAATTAAAATATTTTAATTTTCAATATTCGAATTTTCAATATTTAAATTAATTTTATAAAAAAAGGGACCTTAAGCTTAAATAATTTATAAAAGAATAATATATAATACAATTATCTTCTTACAAAAAAAAATAAGTAAATCAGTAAAAAAATTTTAAAATAAAACTAAGGTTTGATTAAATACATATTTGTCCGAACCAAGGTACATATACACAAGGTAGACAAAATACCCTACTTGTCAAAATTGTCTCCATATAAAACAAAAACAATTTAACGCAATCATGCACATTTTTTGGCTCTACATACCCTTAATAAATTAATAAATATTTACCCCCGTATTTATAAACGATTATTAAATTTAACAAACGTTTATTAAGGAGAATTTTCATACAAAATTTGTTTTGTAAACCTTTATTAAATTTAAAATTTTTTTTATACATACAGGCGTTATACTTTAATACAATTTTTGGAATATTATTTTAAACCATGACAATTTCTTCCATTGGCAAAATGGAAGACAAAACAGTTAAGAACACTTTTCTCCTCTCCACCATTTGAAGTGGCAGAAGTGCACAATATATATTTTATTTAAATCTGTTCAATATTTGCAGAGTTATAGACGTTCAAATTTGATACTAAAACATAAATAAAAATTTAGTTTTTTCCAATTATCAAATAAAAAAAATAGGGTGGTTTATTATTCGACATTTGCAAGAAACCGGCACAGGCAAACCAGTTAAGAACGATAACTTTCTTTGCTTGTCAACCACTGACATGGAACATAACATATGAATTGGAGGTTGGTCCGTCGCCAATTCAAATATACTTAGATATGGGCATTTCCATTTTGACGTGTCGTGATATTTGTAGCACAAAATGTAAAAAAATTAAATGACGAAGTCAAATTTGTAAAAAGGGTTTTTATATATACAAAGCAATGAAGTAGCTCTACATTCAGAAAAAAAATTACAGTAATCGACGCTAAGGATTTGTAGATATAAGCAAAAATCTGCCCTGGCGTGACGTTAAAAAAACGGAAGTGGGTTTTGATTGCATTACAAAACTGAAAATTACTGCGAATTGTGAAAGAAGTTTTGTACAAAACCTTTTTTAGTAAACTTAGAACTTATATAGATTTATTTTTCAAGCTATCAAATTTAAAAATCTTTGCTCGTTTTAAGGTAAATATGGGAATTTTTAGCTAAAAGTCTACTTTTTTTAATGTAACGCCAGATTGCAAATAAGGTTGTATTTTCGGACCATGTTGTTCAATCGTTATCCCTTTTGTTACTTAATGTAGAGCTTGTTGCGCTTTACACCAAAATATAAAAAAGTAAACGATACATATAAAATTTTTTGAGAAACAATTTAAAATACTTCTGGCGTTACGTGACAAAAAGTAGACTTTTCGCTGGAAATGCCCATATACTATATTATCTTCATATTAAAAAAAAAATTATGGCCGAATTTCGACCATTAGGCAAACACTTGTTTAAATAAATTAACGAATAAAAATTATACATATTGATCCAGGGAGTGTTTTTATAATGAAAACAACATACTTTGGAAATAAGAAAAATATATTGTCAATATAAAAACGGTGAGTTGGCATTAGAGTTGTTCTTTTCCCGGACTTTTTCATTTGCCGGGAAAAAGGGATTTTTTTCAATTTCCCGGAATTCCGGGAATTTCCGCTCAATACAAATCAATGCAAAATATTATTTAATGCAATTTATTTGAACAAAAAATATTTCCTGGGATCAATTCAATAAGTTCATAAATGCATTCAACTAAAACAATAGACTTAAGAGCAGATGATAGCGATTAGAAGTAGTTAATGACTAAAGTTTATTGAACCAGGGTTTAAGAAACTGCAGTCGAAACCAAAAACTGTCGAGTTGGTTTGACAGCGATTGTTTACACTTACTGAATCAGAAGTAAACGCAACATTTTTTTAGGCCAATGACAAATTAAGATGTGGAAGAAATGGCAGTTTTTCTACTTTGATTGCAGTTTTTTAAACGCCGATTTTAACCAAACAAAAGGGAAAAAAATTTGAATAAAGCCAACCAATGACTTAAAATGCTTTTTTTTTTTTGACTGAATTTCTTTTTGCCTAACAGCTAAGATCTATTTCATGACACAACCTTTTTATAATTATACATATCAGCAGTAAAGTTGCCATAATTAAATTAAAAAATCCCGGGAATTCCCGCACTAATTTCCCGGGATGTTTTCACGAAAAATGTGCGGGATCCCGGGATTTTTGCCCCGTGAAATCCCGTATGAAAAACATAATTTGTCATAGTTAAATCAATGTGTTGTCAAATTAAAAATTGATGTGCCAAAATCGACCGAGGTTTTAAACACAAACGTGGTTAGCTCACTTTTTGGTTGTTTTCTACTGGAGAGGAAAGAATTTTTAGTTCGAAGAATGGACTTTAAGTTCGGAGTTATGTTTTTCAAAATAAAAAGCTGAAAATATTTTTCCATAAGGCCTACTGATCTTTCGTCCTATTTTAGTTTTGTAAGTTAAATTCGTAAGAATTAAGAAAGTCTAACGAGTGTGTCACATTTTGTTTAACAAAATAGGAACTCCACAACAAGAGGCACAACAAGAAAAATGCTTAAGTTGTCACAAAGTTCTCCAATTACCCATACTTAATTTCTTTTTTCACACGCAATTGCATAACTTATTAATAAATTTACATGCGAATAATATTTATTATCACACTTTCCTTATTTATATGAACGTTAATTAAGCCCAACAACTACCAACACCTTTTTTAAATATTAATACTACTTTTTCATATTTATTAAAATATAAAAAATTTGGAGTATTTTTTTTAAATAAAAAAAAATTCCCCTCCATTATAGTGACACAACATCAGCCGTTAATCTTGTGTTTTCACTTTTGCAAAACATAAAATTATTTTAAGGCATTTATTTGTTTTTTTTTCAGTCTTTTGTTTATGGCTTGGGTAAGTTAGTAAGTGCATTTATTTGGCAAAAGAGAAAAACAAATATGGAGGGTCCATGTCATGGGAGACATGGTTTTTAATTAATTAACTCGCCTAAAATCAATTTATCAGAATTTATCATTCGCACCAGTGTCCTGTCACAAACGACTGCTTATTACACTCTCCAATTCAGGTTGTCTCCTCGCTTCTATACACAAATAAATGCCATTCCTGGTGTGTAGTGAGTGGCCAATGTTAAATGGTTTAAAAAACAAAGTGTTGATCCTGCAACAAAGATAACAACTTCATTAACCAACAAATAATGAAAATAAAAAACGACCAACTGAAACATCAAAACATGGTTTTTTTAACAGACATACTTAAGTATACGAACATGTATTATTTAAACAAATGCAACACAAATGGGGTAGTCATTTGTTGTATGTTCGCTGAAGATCATCGTGACTAACTAGGTGTTGCATCATGGTGTGTTAGTTATTTTCAGTTACTTGAAAGACCGATTTATGTTTTTAAATAATTAATTTGTATTCCTTTATGGTAATCGTGTTTAAATATTACTGAAATTTTAAGATCTGCAGGTGGAAAAGAACACTAAAGGGACATTTTAAAAGGAGATTTGGATTGAACTTTTAAAATAGTCGAAAATTGATAAGTTTTTTTTTTTAATTCCCTAAACTAATCACGCGAAGCTAAACTCTTGTCTGCAGGAAAGACATTTAAGTCTAGCTCACTACTTTGTAAAAGTAAAAAGAAAAAAAAAGATATAAAAAATAAATAAGGCACTTCCATGTAGGCGTTTTTTTCTTATCAAAGAAAAACTATTTAGAGTGCTTTATTCGGCTGTTCGAATATTTCAGGATTGATATCTATATGATATCTATTAATTATTAGTTTTTCTTTATAAGACAGACGTCAGCATTAAAATTGGTTGCGGCTTAGACCCATATTAAATTATTGACCGACCATCAGAAAGTTTAATGCTATTAATATCAATTTAAACTAACTTGAGCCGAACTTTAATGATTTTCAGGAGGGGAATTTATATTGGAGCCATGGTAAGTTATGAACCCAAATTATGCAAAGTGATATCTGGTATTAAAAAACATAAATTTCAATACAGTGGTGAAGTAAGTTTTAGCGTTTACAGTGAATTTCAGAAGACTGCTAAATATGGAATCAAAGGTAAATTATGTACCGTATTTCGCAAAATTGCATGACATTTTTTCTGGGCATATGAAACTAATGGTGTTTTCTTATCTACAAAAAATACCACATTTAAAAAGGTGCATGTATAAAATGTCTTGCCGAACATGTAATACTGCAATTATTTGACGAGAACAAAACACAAAATTGGATCGCCCTGTTTTTAATAGATGACAAAAATTTTGTTCTTCAATATATAAAAAAAAATATGTACATTAGAGCGACTCGCCAAAAAAGGTGCTTGATGTACCCTCCTAAAAATGAACCTTGGACTTTTTTAAGATACCATTTTAAATATTTCGGCTCCAGCTTTGACCTCTCGTGAGCTGGACCATTTTGAAAAAGGGTATATTTTTGCATGTTTTGTTAATTTGAGAATCTGTTTCCTTACCAACATATACAAATTAGGTATCATAAGAAAGTTTTGTTTAAGGTGCGTCCAACTGTATATAGAATTTTCCCAAGGACGATCATCCATGTCCTTTTTTTAAGGATTTTCTGTAAAAAAAACGGTTTTTGAATTTTTTGTTCGGGGTTTTTTGTAATAAAAATGCCAAATTAACATATTTTAATCTTTAGTCGATTTAATTAAATACGTGTTTCCGCTTTTTTGAAAATTCGCGTCAGTTCGCGTTTTGATAAAAATGCAATGGGGTGGCAACCCTTCGTTTTAAATAGAGCAATCTGGGTATCAAATTTTTTCTTTTGCCAAGTACATCATCTTTGTATGTAAATAATTTAGATTTTTGCAAATTAGATGCTTCTTACACGATGCTCTGGAATATATAAAAATGCAATTTTGTAGTAACTCTAATATGATAGCGGATTTAGTTTCTAGATCATGTATGGATGAAAATAAAACTAAAGAAAGAAAAAAAGAAATGATCCACGAATTAAATTTTTTTTAATTTGCGAAAAAAATATGCCGCCAAAAAGTCGTGGATCATTTCATTTTTTCTTTCTTTAGTTCTATTTTCATCCATATGAAAATAATTAATTTGGCATTTTTATTACAAACAACCCCGAACAAAAAAACCTTTCTTATGATACCCAATTTGTATATGTTGATAATGAAACAGATTCTCAAATTAACAAAACATGCAAAAATATACCCTTTTCAAAATGGTCCAGCTCACGAGAGGTCAAAGCTGGAGCCGAAATATTTAAAATGGTATCTTAAAAAAGTCCAAGGTTCATTTTTAGGAGGGTACATCGAGCACGAATTTTGCTTCCATACAACTTGAGACGCACTAATGTACATAAATCAAAAAGTGTGTTCTTCAAAATATAAAAAAAAATATTTATAAACCCAAATTTGTTAATAGATTGATATTAAACAAATAGATAAATAAACAAAATGAATGACGAAATTCCAATTTCTTTAGTTTGTTTTTCATAAAATATGTAAACAAGAAAATACCTTTGCAAGATTGCCAAATTATTAAAACCAAGATTTTACGATTTCTTGATTTGACATTTTTATAACACCGAATTTATTTAAATTTTATACGACTGACAACATACCATTACCAATGTAATGCTTTCTTTTGTTTTAACTATAAAATAATAGAAAAAATAACCTTTAAAACTTGAAATTTCTACTGTACTGCTTAGAGGCGATTTCTTCCCAACTTCGTCTGGTAACCCCATATATAAGCAAAAGTCATCTTTTTACAGGGCATTATCAACACTCTCGATTAATACGGGGTGTTAAGTGCAATCAATGCCTTATGACATTTAAGGATGAATTTTTTTGACAATATTGTAAGATCTTACCATCGTCAGTACGATGCTTAAGAAACAATTCACAGGAACATTTCAATATAAGTCATATTATCAAAATAAAAGTTGTTACTTTACAAAAACCTTTAATAACGTTTATCATTTTTTAGAAATACTTATTCTACATTTTGTAATTAATTCTTTACTTGGAGTCCATTCTTTCAGATCGGTTCGAGCAAATTGAATGAGGAAAGCATGGACTCACAAGTTTCTATTTAAAGTTTGTTTGTAAATAGTGTCCGTGGACACTGACACTGGACGTTATGTAATGCTACCAATTTTTATATGTATGTTCACAAGAACAATTAGAACTTTCGTAAGGAATATGGAAACTTGTAGTTAATTGTTATTGGTAAGTACAAGCAAAAACGTCGGCAGAACAATGGAGCAATAATTGCTACTTTTATTGCTAAAGAAGACTTGAAATTGCTTACATAGTATTTTTCCCGGAGTTTTTCGATTCTCGGGAAGCCGGGAAATTTTTTTACATTTCCCGGGATCCCGCTCCATATAAATAATTCAAAGTAAATTTGTTTTAATTAATGAAAAAAACGTAAGCGAACTTGTTTACAAAGTAAGTAAAGGAAATGCTTAAATACTACAAAAATGAATTGAAGATTAAAAGTCCTCTTTTATTTTGAATTATTATTACCTTCCGGTTTTATATGTAAATTCCGTATTATTATTCTCTAGATACAAGATAAAAAGATAACATAAACATAACAATTTATTAAAAAAACATTAATAAAAGCAGACAAAAATTGTGGTACTCAAGATATGAGATAAAAAATTCATAAAATATTTTAATAAATATACATATTTATATATTTTTACGGCTTAGGAAATAACTTTCTGACACACTCACTCAAAGCGCTTGGTAAGTCGTCAAAAATTATATTTCTGATTTTATTAACTAATAAGTGATGTGACACATATTTTGGTACCTTCTAAATTTTGGTTCTTGAATTTAATTCTTGGACTTGGACTAATAAGTGATGTGACACATATTTTGGTACCTTCTAAATTTTGGTTCTTGAATTTAATTCTTGGACTTGTTTTATTGAAATAATACTACATTTTAGTAACTGACATTAGGCACGTTCATTGAGGTTGGATCTGTGGCTGGTCAATTGACCGCCTCCTATGACAAACCCCATGTAAAAGCGATAGGTCTTATTCATATAAAGTGTTAGAACTACAACCGGTCTCCACCACCAAAGACCTATCACGGAACTACTGTGGTGTCAGTTCGCTCCCTCTAGGGATATTACAATTGAACATGATTTTATTCATCCCGGCCAAAGCTGGGTTTTTTAATAACTGACTTTCAAGGTTTTGTATAAAATACGAACAAAATAGAAAAAAAGATATGGAAAAACTTAACTCCCTTGTTAGTTCGTACTCAAGAACAAATCTCTTGAAAATTCTGAGTATGCGATTAAAAAGCCTTTGTCTAACAAAATGACAACAATTGAGGTTCTTTTTTTTCTTATAAAAAATAAATTTAAAGTTCTAAACTAACAATAACCAACAAGCTAACTTTCGTTTGTGTCGTATTTTTCACTAATCATTTCAACAAATAAAACACCAGCTCTCTAACACTTAGTGGCACTTAATAAATTTATTCATTCTTATGTTTTCATGTCGAATTCGGACGATTTATAGTGTCTAATACAGAATTTGACGTTTTTCCATTGGTTGACAGTTCACAAAAAACCGCAGGCGCACCATTAAAAACAACAGAGCAGAGCCAGGTCTCATGACTAAAAGAAACACATATAAATGTTTGTTTATAATTTCAATATTTGCCACCACCACAAATACTACTAATATGTACTACCATTTTACCTACTGTTTGTAGTTTAGCAGGTGTTTATCTTGCAACAAAAATGTGAAAATACTTGCAGTTGCATTATGTTGCATACATAGTTTTAAGAATTTTTATGCAAACATTGCACCAACTTAGAGTAGAACATTGGCTGTAGTTACTTTTTAAAGTACTTTAACAAAATTTACAAAAAAAAACTAGATTACAATATGTTGCGCGTTTTCTTTTTAATTTTGTTCAATGATGTAACAGCTGAATTAAAGGGAATACATTTTCACTCATATCTCAAGGCAAAATTAGTTTTTTTATTTGTTGTTGTCGTAAATATTCCAAGTGATAACAATTTAATGATAAAATGTTTTAATCTTGTTTCAAAAAATTTCGGTAAAGAAAAGTAAATATGTAGAGACATAAATTAAGCTGAAGGAAGGATATTTATACGTTTATATGCGTTTGTGTGTAAAACTATTTCTCCTATATCCATCCTATTTTAGTATACCGGCCTATTCACAATCACTTTCTGAGTCAATCCAACTATGTCCGTCCATCCTGCGGCCTTGATGTCCATGTAAGCCGTGTACGCAAAGTACAGGTCGCAGTTTTGAAGATAATTTTATGAAATTTGATATGTTGATTTGATAATTTGATTGTCAGAAGCTCGAAAAAATCGGTCGATATTAACTAACTATAATGTGCTTAAGCTTACATACGCAAATGTGCAAACACATATAATCAAATGTACACAACTATAATGTACTTAAGCAACTTTTCGTTAAGTTTCGTCAAGTGTCATTTGCTTAAGCAAAGAGCGAAACTTATCGTACTTTGCTTAAGGAATCACCTGTTTCTTGGTTGCATATTTTAGTACTCTTTTAGTTTTGTGTTTAATTGTTTTAAAATTAATAAAAATAAACATGCTCATGGAAGTATATTTATTAATTGTAGACACTAAAAAAATGTTGTCAAAGAATTGATATTTTAAGGAAAAATAAGAAGAAAATAATTTTTGCAAAAGTACAACTGTTTGCAACTAAGCGTTAAAGTAATTTAAGTTCAAAAAGTACAATATAGTCACGCAAAAGCCCATTATAATTTGCTTAAGCATTTGACAGGCTTACGCCAGCCTAAGTATATTATAGTTAGGCCTTTAAGCGGCCCAAACACTTGAAATATTATTGTAGCTGATATTCGCCATATTATTTCTATTTTGTGCTATATTATACAATAAGTCGCACAATAATTTCATGCATTCAATAAAAAGGTGAACATAACCTATAGGAATAACATAAACAGCATTGTACAATGTTGCCAACACACATCACTTTAATTTCGTTGTGCAATACAAATCAAAAGTCTTTTGATTGTTGCCAATATATTGTGCCACCTTCGAATATCACATACACAGTGGCGATATAATTGTACAATACGTAAAATTGAACAATTTTATTGCAAGTGTATTAGCCGCTTTAGTGTCCATAAACCATTCTAATCATCACAAATAAAAATTCCGCAGAAAATTTTTTTGTTTTTCCCATTCCTTCTTTTACAAATAAAAATTTCGCATGAAATTTCTTACTTTTTCCCGAAAAAATTACCTTGCAAAACAGAAGAGCTTTTAAAAAAATGTAAGTGGCGTTTTTAGACGGATGCTAAAAACGGGGTCTTCAAATATTTTCAAATATGTAAAGTAAAAACGGCAAAAGGATGCACCAAAACAAAAAAATTAGACAGGAGTAATAAAATCATGCATCGGTGTTGTAGCGGTAAAAGCCTTTGATCTTACCGAGCCCAGTCCGTTACGCTGCCCCCTTGAAATTATGTTTGTAATATTTTTTTCAAACAGATCTCGTGTTTTGCTAATGAAGCAATTTGTACCAAATTAAAAACCGTTCTCAAGATATACAGAAATCTATATTGTATTTGTATAGGAGGTACCACGCCTGAAGTTGCTTATACAAAATTTAGATAGGTACATATAGAAATCTAAGTATATTGTCTCAATGTGGGAAGTACCATAGCCACTTCTTTAATATAGCTCACTTTTTGACAAATGTTTTGTGTTGGTAACCAAGCTATTTGTACTAAATTTGGTAACTGTTACTGTTACCGTTCCCCAGATATATAGAAAACTATATTGTCTCTGTATGGGAGATGTAAAGCCCAATTATACCATACAGACCACTTTTTCGACAGATGTTGCGTTTTGATAACCAACCCAGCCAGCAAAATACTCCGACTTTTTCTGAATCAGACATTTTTTTCTTGTCTAACGAGACTTATTATTATTATTATTATTTTTTTTTTTTTTTTTTTTTTTTTTTTGTGAAAATAATGATAACACAGTGTAACACGAAAAAAAATAACCATGTACGGTCAATAAATAACAATAAAGGACCAAAAAAAAAGACCGTGTCTCCCAGTTTTGCCCAAAGTCATGCACTTTTTTTAAGAGCCCTTAAAGATTTAGGGCCTCGGTGTTAATTTTGCAAAAAAGTGATCATTTTCTCAGGCTCATATCTTGCAAATCGTTTGGAATTTTTATGTACACTTTGAACCAAAGTTGTAGCTCTTGCCATAAAGAACAAAAGTTGTCAACATATAAAATCTAAAAAAAAACATCTTCTAGATCAAAATCGCAAAAAACTTTAAAAAATTCGATTTTTTTTTTATCTTAAGTTCCCCTCAGCCAATTGGCGCTGGAGTCCCACAAGGCAGCATCGTGGGCCCTCTATTATACTTAATTTAAACTGCGGACATGCCAACAAACAACAACACCCAAACTTCAACATTATCGGACGATACTTTTCTTTTCTAAGCGTGCACGAACCCCGTCATGAAGCATCCCGTTACTTACAGGATCATATATGTCAACTAGAAATATGGTTTAAACAATGGAGGATAATGGTCAATGAACAAAAATGCGTACAAATAGCATGCATTCTGCTCCCTATTAAAATCAATAATCAAATGATACGTCAACATTCGCATGTAAAATAATGCCATACAGAGACAAAATTAACTCAAATGAAAGTAAAAGCCATTCAAATTCATTGGCTTATTGGAAGAAATTCTGTCCTTAGTCTCGATTGCAAGCTTCTTCTTTACAACTCTATCTTAAAGTCTATCTAGTGCTACGGTACTCAACTATGGGGCACTACCTCGGCCTCTAATATCTAAAATATTTACAGGCGTCAAAATAAAATTCTTCGAATAATCACAGCTGCTCCCTGGTACGTTAAAAACTTAAAAATTCATACGGATCTCAATGTGCCATTAGTAAAAACTATGATTACAAAATATGCAGTAAAATATTTTAAAAGGCAAATCCACTAGCTCGAAGGATTTTAAATCATGGCGGCCACACTCCCTTAAGAAGAAGAGACTCTGCAGCACTTACCCAATCAGATGATGATGAAATTTTTTGTCTGGAACTGGAAGGACATAAAACAAAGTATAGGGATAAGATTTGATTAATTATTGTTTGTTCATATTACACATTCATATACATACATATATTAAATTATCTAATATAAAAAAAAAAGTTTAGGAGTTTATAGGGAACAAACAAACGTCATTTTTACAGGCTTTAAAAAACTGCTTTCGCTTTTTAAGTTGTTTTGACTGCGACTTCAATTGACAAATGAAGAAGTTGAAAAATATTGCAGTTTTTGTACTATAACTGCAGTTTTTTAAACTCTGCATTTTTATATCCATACATATGTACATTACACCGATATGTTGGAATTTTATTATTGTTCTCACCATGGTGTTTGTCTACGATTGATGATGGCGTGGTAAGAATCGGAATGTTGAATAACTGATCGAATAAGAATGTAAGTTAGACAAGAAAACCTCAAGTATCAGAAATCCTTGAATTATGTAATGCTATTAAGCGACATCCTGAGTTCAGTAGTACAATATTAAAGGTTCAGTAGTAGAGTTAAAGGTGCATGACTCTGCTGAATGCATTAATAGTATGACTGCTCTTCTTCGCTTGGCAACCAGGTGGCACACTAAAAAGTAATAACATAAATTATAAAACAAAATATGAGTTCTTAGCTGAATCCTTACGTATTTATGTCCAATTACTGACTTCGTTTAGTTAATTTTTGGATAAAATTTAAATTGAATTTAGATACAGTTTGACTGTTTTTAAGTGTTATTTTAATAGTTCCATTAGATTAAGATAAAAGTATGGTGGCCCTCCTAAGTATAAAAATCGATCTATATATACATATAAAAATGAAAAATGTTTGTATGTTTGTTTATTTGTTTGTTGGCTTATAGACTCCTAAACTACTGAACCGATTTTCTTGAAATTTTAACAGTAACATCACGTGAGCCCTAAAAATAAAAAAGGGCTACTTATTTTTTCGATAGGGGCAGGGAAATTGGTACCCCCCATAGGATGCCAATATTAAATATCGCATATCTTAAGAGCCGCTGCACGCATTTTGTTGAAATTTTGGTAGTAGGATCTTCTGAACCCCTAAATTGAAATAAAATAGCAGCGGGTTAAGTGGGGCTCCCCATAGGACGCCAATGTTTAATATCGCATATCTTAAGAACTGTTATAGTGAGAATGTTAAAACTTTGTAGAAGTCACTCGTATTGTATACTACACTTTTGAAAAAAAGCGGGTAGGCGCAGGGGGGATATAGCTCCCATAGGAATCATATATTAAAGGGAGAGTCTTCAAACGTGGTTAAAGCTACTATTATGGTAAACTATAAATTTCAATATAAAAATGGGTGGGGTAGGCAGGGGAGGGGCACTTTTTTCGATAAGTGCTGGGGATGAGGATCCCACCATAAGATGCCAATATTAAGTATTGCATATGTTCAGTGCCGCTGCACCCATTTTCTTGATTTTTTTTCAGTATCACCTTCTGAGCCTTGAAATTGAAATATAATAGCAGCAGGGGAAGTGGTGCCCCCATAGGACGCAAATGTTAAATATCGCATATCTTAAGAACTGTTTTAGTGATAATGTTCAAACTTGGTAGGAGTCGCTTTTATAGTAAACTACACATTTGAAAATAAAAATTAAGGGGGAAGGCGCAGCTGGAGCAATACCCCCAAAGGATGTACATATATATTAAATATCGCGTAACTGAAGAACTATCTTAGCTAGAGTCTTCAAACGTAGTGAAAGCCACTATTATAGTGAACTATAAATTTTTAAATAACAATCGGCGGGGTAGAGGAAGGAAGAGCGGTACCTCCCATAGAACGATTTCTGTATACATATCAGTAGAGCGGGTTCTGTAAAAGCAATAAAATTTGGTACAAGATGCTTTGTTTTTTACTAATTGTATTTCGATGAGGTAGCAAAGCGCACCGGGTTAAGCTAGTTTATATTAAAAACCATTGCAAATAGAAATGTGATTCAAAATCAAACCTTAAGATTGGCCGTTAGTTAGTTTTTATTAAATAAATTATGAAATAAAGCCCAAAAAAAAGTAATCCTCAAATTATTTAATTGGATTTTATTTCACATGAAATTTTTTTGGAGCCTTATTTCACTTTGTTGTGCTTTATTTCATTTTCATAATTTTAAGCATTTTTTATGCGTTTTTCTCTAATATGTATATAATTTAAACAAATAATTGATTGAATTTCAAAAAAATAAATAATTTCAGATTCCAGAAAACATAAAAAATTTGGGTCTTATTTCATTTTTTTGGGTGTTATTTCATTGGATCTTATTTTATTATTTCCTTGGCTTTTATTTCATTATGAAATAAGTCCCAATTAACAAAATTTTTTTATTTTTAAATTGGGGATTATTTCGTGAAAATTGGGCATTTCTTTATTATTTTTTACTTGGCTGTTACTTCATTTTATTGGGGTTTCTTTCACTGGGGCTTATTTCATTTTTCGTGTCGCCGTTTAAGTTCACTGTTGACTTAACTGCACAAAATGAATTATTTATGTCATTATTCTTTAAAATCCCATACAAATTTTCGTTTTTAAGTGCACTTTCCAAACCAACACATCTAAGATAATTGCCCAACATTTTTCGCATTTTTAAATTCATTTCATGCAAAAATCAAAGTTAGCTGCACTTTCACATTACTGCCAAAAAAACATATATTCTGTAATTATTCTTCAAAATAATTATTTACGTGCCTTTTGTATAGATGGATATTTATCATATTTTGGGGCAGCTTTAAAATATGTTCATGCAAAACATCAAAGTTAGCTGCACACATGAAAAAAATATGGTGGCCACTTTGTCATATAAATATACAATTTTATAAAATTTTAATAAAATATCAATTTATTAAAAAAACGTTTTTTACTATTCTATTAAACACTTTACTTTAGCTGCACTTTTATGCAAGTAACCACAATTGTGTACCTGTACATTAAGGCAGATAAATACATTTAAGATAACAGCACTAGATATATCTGCACAAAAAATTGTGCAAAGGAGATTGTGCGTGCAGCATAGTCAAAATTACTGTACATATTTATTAAGATATTTTGAATTTAATAGTATAGTCTTACACAACTATTTTCCTATGAGTTTTTAACTTAATAAGCGATCGGTTTATTTGATAATCGTTTTTTAATACGGAGGTTATAAAATAAGATGGTTATTAATTAAAATAAAAAAAACATAACTTGAGACATTTACGAAAACTCAAAAATGTTTACATATTTTTAACTGTTTTATCAATTTCTAAGTCTCGAAAAAATACACATATTGAGCCCTAATAGCAAAAATGATGTAGCCAACAACATTTTAGATTTTTGTTTTTTGATAAAAATCGATCATTTTTGATCATTTGCATCATCTCTAAAAATCTCATATCTCTGGAAAGTAGCGTTACGAAATAAGAGCACAAGCAATTTCAAACGAATACTCAGACTTGAAGCAAAGATATTAAAAAAAATCTTCTCCTGTAAAATTTTATTTTGTTGGGTACATCATTTTTGCTATTTTTTAAATAAGTTTTTCAACTGCTAACAGCTAACTAAAATGGTGGTGTCATTTAAAAAAGTTAAAACCCAAAATGTTGTCAAAGTAAACGAATGAAATAAATGCGCAATAAGAATTATCTAAAGTAATCTTTTCGTCTTTTAACGAATCTAACTTCTTATCACATTTTGCTTATCATATTGATTTTAAAACTAGAGTAAACAAAAATAAAATAAAATAAAAAACAAATAATGACGTTGCACACGGATTTTTTTACGTTATACATACTTGTTTTATGTGTAAATTAACAAAAATACATAATATTTGAGCAAAATTATTTGCGCTTAAACGTAATGAGCTCAATTATAACATTTAGAAAAATATTTGGAAAATAGTTAATAGTTTTTCAAGTTAAACTTATGTTAAACATTTCTTAAATCTGTAAAAACTTTTCATAATAATTTATAATAAATTTTTCACACGGCACTACAGGAACTAACAGAACTACATACTTAAAAACGGTTCTTTGTTCTAAATTTGTGGGTTCGTGCGCACAATATGGTGCAGTGTGCATACTTATAGTGTGTCGATGAACAGTAAATTCACACCGCACTACTAAGCTTAAAAGTCATCAGCAAGAATTATATCTATAAAATACCATACAATTGAAGTAAAGACATCAGTCAGTAACATAAGTTGCTTAAAAACATTCAAAGATATTTTTCTTCCAACAAAACTTAAAACAAACTATTAAAGAAAATGCCTTGCCCCTGTGGATCTGGTAAGTTTTATGCTACAAAACTTAATTTTAAGCAATTAACATTTTATTTCTTTACATTAGGTTGCAAATGCACAGCCCAAAACCAAAGTAGCAACTGCAGTTGCGGTACTTCCTGCAAGTGCGGATCCAGCAAGTAAATTGCTTTGAAGTCTTAAATGATACGATTCGTCCTATTTAATTAAATTAGGATTTATATTTAAGCAGACTATTTTATTCCTCTTACTAATATATTAAATGTATTAAGTTTGTCAAAAATATAAAACATAAAAAAACTTAAAATGTTGCCAATTGTTTCAAATTTATAAATGAGTAAAAAATTTAAGATAATGGCAGTAGAGGTGTTGGGATTGGGGGACCTGTACACAGGGCGCAGAAAACTAGCAAAAAAGTATTCCTTTTGGGTTACGATTTCTATACTATTATCGATGGCATAAGTTGTTAATTAATGCTCAAAAGTCTTCATAATGCATAAATAATCAATGCCTATAAGTGGAGTAATTTTTATAAAGTCCATTTGCAAGAATTTTCATATTCAACTTACTGTTTAAAATAGTTTCAACTATAACTAAAGATGAATTAAACAATTATGTATCACTTTCTTCAAAGGGGGAAACGGGTATATAAATTCGTTTCTCATATGAGTTTATGATTTCGTTTCAATTTCTCAATATGTTTCTTATACCCAACAGTTATAAGAAGCTGAGTTAAAATAACGATGTCCGTCTGTCAGCTTGTCTGTCCGAGAATATGTTCCATGGGCTTCCGACGAGTCCAGATATGATGGGGATTAATGTTTATGTATATATATATATATATATATTAATATCGCATATTGGCCGGAATAGGTTTAGTGGACCTCGACCAGATTGGTCTGCCAATGACTGAGATATGAGCAAAAAACCACAAATGTATCTAATTTGTTTCTCATAAATCTCTAATTTTTTACCAATAAACCTTAACTTATTGAAGCTTCCCAATAAGTTTAAGGTTATGGTTTGATTTTTAATACTGTGATGAAGGGTGTTAAAAATTCGACGCAGCCGAATATTGCACTTCTACTTGCTTTAATGTTGTTATTTTTAAAACGTTTAGTTGCATATGTAAAAATAATAATTAATATTTCTTTGTTTTTATATTGTAAATTTCCAGCAAATCTTAAGGACTTTTTTATGTATTTTAAAATTTGGGGATTTCGATTGATATCATTATCAGCAGTTTATAAGTTTCACTTAAATTCGTTCCAAAATTCATAATGAATGAATTGCGAATAGGAACTTGTAAATATGTATATTTGGCGATCACTGAAGGTCGTTATAAGGCTTATGCCCAATTTTTAGGATAATATTTAAATCTATATAAAGTTAATTTTCATATAAACTTAAATCGTATTTATATACAGATTTTTGTTTAAAAAGTCTTATTTTATTAAGATAAAAGTATGGTAGTACTAAAGACCACCTTGCCAAGTTTTTCCAATGGAAACTTAAAATGAATTTAAATGTACGACATCGCTCATTATAATTAAAGAATATTAGGTTTGTGGCAATGCTATAATAATTTTAGTATGTTATTTACAACCAGGTGGCGCACGCATCAGTATTTACATTAAAATAAGGTCTTATGCAAGGTATATTTACACAAGGTAGAATCGTTAGCGGACAGACATAAACCCCAATTGTTAAATTCGCGTGTATGAGCACTGTTGCCAATTAAGAGATTTTCCTGCTTAATCTAGCGTTTCTGAATTGTCAATTGCGGGAAAAAATACGTCTTAGCGGTAAGCGGGAAATCTAGCTATTTTCAAATATCTTCAGCGGCCCATTTCTAGTACATAAACATTTCTCAATATTTAAATTTACAGATTTTAAACTTTTTCTTATTAAGATTTTTTGTTTTTAAAAACTACTTGTTGTTAAAAACTACTTGTTTATTTATGTTCACGGTTTAACTTACTTTTGTATTTTTAGTTAACTTACGTGATTGTACGTGACATTTTTTTTTCTCTGTTAGTATTTTGTAGGCACTTATGTAACAATCAACAACTTTAAGCTTGCTAAAAAATTTAAAAGAAAAGGTAAGGTATTAATCTAAATGGTTTCGAAATATCCCAATAAATATAATTCACTTACTTTCATCTAACTAATTTTATCCAATTGCTTAAAACGGAAAATATTTGCCAAAAATAGGGTAAATTTTATAAACTTGTTTGCGTTTTTATATAGGAATAGTTGTGATGAGGGTATACCTATTTTGTCATTCCGTGTGAAACTGTTTTAATATACATCTAAGACCCCAAAAAAATATTTTCTAGGCCATTGAGGAATTCTAAGTCGATTTAGCCATGTCCGTCTGTCTATCCTTCTATTGAAATCACGCACACTTTCTAACGACTGAAAAGAAAAGGTGGTATCAAATTGTTTCTAGATAAGTTAGTAATAAAAGAGTTATGATTTTAAATGTGGAACAACCACGCTAAAAAAATATCATTTTGTTACAAAAACTAGCATAACTACTGGCGGAATGCATATATTGATGTAGGATTTTTCAAAAATTCGTTCTATATATAAAATTTTTTTAAAAAGATTTGAGTTTTAGCGATATTAAAAAAAACCCGCTAAATTAAATACTTAGCGGTTTCTAGCAGGTTTGAAGTCCGATTTGGCGGGAAATGTTAAAAAAGTGGCAACAGTGCGTATGAGCCAAAATGTGTACATGTGTGCGTTAAATTATGTTTGCTTTAAATGAAGACAGTTTTGACAAGTCGGGTATTTTTATAGAGCAGCATGTCTACACTCCCAAATTAGCCCTGAGGGAAATGTCACTAGTGGTTAGGTTAGGTTAGGTTCAGAAGGGTTATGTGCCCAAGGGCACACTTCCACTCGGAGACCAGTACGGTCCATTGTGAATCCCTTCAATATGATAAGAATAGATAAAGAAGATAGAAAAAGAGAAAGGTTAAGAAAAGAAGTATGAGGTAGATAGAGTATAGAATATAGGAAAGTTAGTAGGTGATGTGAAGAACAAAATTCCCTCTCTACTGTCCCCTCAACAGAAACAACCGCACTATTTCCCTGACAAACCCCAGTAGATCAGCTGGACTACATCCAGCGATGCACCCCAGTTCGTCGTGAAACCTATTTCCTAGCCACTTCTGTCTGAGGCCCTGCACCCTGGGACAATGGCAAAGTACATGCTCGATCGTCTCCAGCTCCTCCGAATCCTCGCACAATCTGCAGAAGTCCGGTATGGTATTGTCCCATCTGCCTACAAAAGCCCTGACCGGACAATGACCCGTCAAGAACCCTATAAGCGTTCTAAGACTACTCCTATCCAATCCCAATAGAACCCTGGTTGCCCCCGCGTCCAATCCGGGCCATAATGCCCTAGACACCCTGCAATCCACTCTGTCCCCCCAGGATCGGTTAACGTCATCACGGAATTTCTCCCGTATCACACCATAGTAGTAACATAGAGGAGGCTTTACCCCCCTGTCCCTTACCACCAAGTCCATACTCGAACCCCCTCTCGCGAGTTCGTCCGCCACCTCATTTCCCTCAACCATGCAGTGTCCAGGTACCCAACACAGCCTCACATTGAATGCCTCCATGAGTCCACCAAGAGCATTCCTACACCGAGCGACCAGGCACGATCGCACCGTATAATTCGTCAATGCCCTAAGCGCCGCCTGACTATCGACGTAAATTGTCACCTCAGATCCACCCACGATGTGTTCCAGTATCACCTCCGTCGCCCTCCAGATCGCTAGGATCTCAGCCTGGAAGACACTGCACTCATCGGGGAGTCTGAATGACCTCTTCACCTCGGTGTCCGCTATATATACACCGGCACCAGTGCCGGTTTCCATCTTGGATCCATCCGTAAATACTGCCCACCCCTCAAACAGTCCATTGGATCCACTCCAAACTTCCCTATCCGGGAACTCTACTGGTGGTGTTGCACCGAAGTCCAGGGTCATAGTCATATGATCCGAAATTCTCCCGAGAGAAGTACCCTGATCAAGCAGACCCATCTCGTACAAGATTCTCGTGTGACCATCCCGCCTAGGTCTAACTAACGAAGACTCGTAAAGTCTAATTAAGTTCCTAGCGGCCACACTCCTTACGTACTGTTCAATAGGTGACAGATATAGTAGGATGTCCAGCGCTGCCTGCGGAGTGCTTCTCCTTGCCCCTGTGATGCCAAGAGATGCACTTCTTTGAACCTTGCTGAGCATCTTCCTATAGCTATCCACTCCCAACGCCCCCCACCAAACAGTGCATCCATAGGTAAGTATAGGCCTAACAACCGATGTGTAAATCCAGTTTACCATATCCGGCCTTAGACCCCAGTTCTTACCAATGGAGTTCCTGCATGTGTAGTATGCATTGAGTCCCCTTTTCATCCTTTCCTGAGTATTTCTCTTCCAAGACAGTTTGCAGTCCAGAAAATTACCCAAATACTTTGCTCCGTTCGATAGAGGTAACTCGACGCCATCTAGCACTGGCCTCCTAAATTCCTCTATCCTATACCTTCTGGTAAATAGCACCAGCTCAGTCTTCACAGGGTTAACACCCAGTCCCCTATCCTTTGCCCAAGCCGAGAGTTCACCTAGCATCACCTGCATAATTTCCCCGATCGTGGACAAAAATTTTCCCCTGACCAGCAGAACTATGTCGTCCGCATAGGCAACAACCTTCCTGCCCGTGGAATCAAATGACCTAAGAATCCCGTTGACCGCAAGCAACCACAGTAGAGGTGATAGAACCCCCCCTTGTGGTGTCCCCCTGGTAACCCTCCTCCTTATCACATGATCCCCCAGTCTCGAGTTTATAATCCTACTGCCAAGCATGCAGACTATCCACTCCACCAGAAAGTCCTCCACTCCCAACTCTAACAACGAATCTCTAATCGCCTCGATCTTAATGTTATTAAAGGCTCCTTCTATGTCCAGAAACGCGGCGAGAGTATATTCCTTATGCCTCAGACCGTGCTCAATACAACCAACCACCTCATGTAACGCCCTCTCAACCGATTTACCCTTCAGGTAAGCATGTTGAGCGTTGCTAATAAGGCGGGTCTCAATATTGCTCCTGAGATATAAATCTATTAGCCTTTCAAGAGTCTTCAACAAAAATGAAGACAGACTAATAGGTCTAAAATCCCCCGGTTTCGAGTGGCCCGCTTTACCAGCCTTGGGTATAAAAATAACCCTGACCTCTCTCCACCCCCTAGGCAGATACCTCCTACTGAGGCACTTCCTGAATACATCCATCAGTAGAAGTGATGCACCGTCCGGAATGTTGCAGAGCATGGCCGGAAAAATACCGTCCGGACCCGGTGATTTATATGGGTCAAAAGTATTGACCGCCCACGCCAGCTTCTCTCCTGTGACCATTTCCTCGACGCAGGCGGAAGTAAAACCCGATGTCATGGACGTAACGTCCCATTGACCATCCTCCATACCTCCGGTTTCCCTGCACCCGGGAAAGTGCGTCTCCATAAGTAAGGTCAGGGTCTCAGAGCCTGACTCAGTCCATGAGCCGTCATTCCTTTGGATGTAACCAAGGGCTTTAGGGTCCTTGGATAAGATCCGTCGGAATCTTGACAACTCGTTGACATTATCAATGGATGCGCAGAATTGCCTCCATGATAGTCGCTTTGCTCTTTTCAGATCCGCCTTATACTTGTTGAACTGCACCCTGTGATTGTTCCAATCCTCTGGTGCTCTGGTAAGCTTGGCCCTATTAAACAGTCTCCTAACCGTAGACCTTTGAACGTGAAGTTCCCTGGTCCACCATTTGGGCTGTTTACGCCTACCTGGGAATGTAACCGGGCAGGACTGCTCATAGCTTTCCCTTAGAAGATGAGTGAACTTGTTCACAACCCCCTCCAGATCATTCGGCAGCAAGTCGCCCAAGGCCCTTTGCGCCAATCCAATACGGACTCTTTCCTTAAAGGAGTCCCATTTTGTCCCCCTAGGGTTCCTAAATGGAGCAACCCCAGGTGGGTCAAAATTCACTGTGAAGGTAATACGGCTATGGTCTGAAAATGTACAGTCCGTTGCCACCCTCCAATCAACAACAAGTTGTTCGTCACGGTTCACCAATGTCAGATCTATCACTGCCTGCCTATCTTTATTTCTGAACGTCGGCGTGTTACCCATATTACAGATAATAAGATTGTTAGTAGTTATAAAATCAAACATTAACTCACCTCTTTTGTTTATGTCTGCACTCCCCCATTGGCTATGATGAGCATTGGCATCGCAGCCCAATACAAGGATTGCACCCTTCCTCCTTGCATATGCCGTCAGTTCCCGCACCTCCGTTCCAGGTGGGTCCAACGCCTCGTACGGCAAATACACCGAAGCCAGTGTAAGAGTACGCTTACCTTTATTACGGTTAAATCACCGCACCTGAAAGAATGAGATATGAGAAAATTCAATTCATTCCTCGCTAATATACACGTTCTTACCTTGTCCTCCGTGGACGGGACAAACAGAGTGTATCCCGCAACCCCTAAACCGCAAACCTTATTTTTATTAATCCAAGGTTCTTGGATTAGGGCTACGTCCGTCCGGGTGCTGGTGAGGAAGGTTGTCAGTTCGGTTGAGGCTGCTTCACAGTGGTGCAGGTTTATTTGCACCACTAACAACCTCTTTGGTCCTGTCATTCTTCGGATACCGGAACCTGACGTTACCTAAACCAAACTTAACCACCCCCCCCACCTCCTCCAAGAATTCCATGGACTTCCGATCCACCGCGAAGCGGAAGTCTCTGCCGGCGTTCTCCTTACACACCAGTGAGGTCACTAGCCTCCATTGGCCGGTAAGAAGCCTGCTATTCTGGTTGCCCAATACTGCCAGTATAGTTTCCACCGGGCGTACGGGTGGTGGAATCCATACTGTCACTATGGACCTAATTGGCAAATCGGAGGCTTGTATCACTTCAAACCTTGCCCCCGGGTTAATGTCGCTGCATTTGTCAATTGTAGTCCTTAAGAATTCCAAAGAATTCTTGTTACCACAATTGACAACTTTCACTCCCTTAACCCAGTCCGCACCATTGAAGGATACGTCCTCCTCTTTGCCCTTAAATGCTGCCAGCTCGTCGATAAGCCTAGCCTCCACTAGCTGCCATAGCTCGGCACTGATCCTCCCATCCGGATCATTCCGATCGATGACAGCCACTTGTAGATGACTCTCCAGGCTCGTCGACTTCTTCAGTCGTTTGTTCGATGAAGAAGGCTGATCATCCCCAGATCTGATCCTCTTAATGGTCTCCTTATTAGAGCCATTAGGAGCTTCAGCCGGAGATGTACCAGCCCTCTTCACTGAGCTTGATGACTTTGGCACGACTCGTTCGGAAGGCTTGTTCCTGCCCGCACCTTTTCCTCTAATGGCCTCCTTACGAGAGCCACTAGTGGAATCGGACGGAGGATTACCAGCCTTCTTTCCCGTGTCCACTGCCTTAGCCACTTTGCCGACCTTCTTGGGTATCGCCCCCTTATCCTCCGCAGCTCGTTCCGAAGACATGAGCGCTTTGGTAATTGGGGCAACCCCTCCTTCCTTCCTCTCTCCACGGCAGGTTGACGAATCCAGCGACCCTGTACTCTTTTGAGTACTTACCGGGCCGGCGACTTCATCCACCTGCTTTCTCCAGGGATAGGGCCAACCAAGCACGGTACTGACAGGGCCGTAAATTCTTTCGAATTTGGTGACGCTCTGACGGTGCCTTCTCAGAAGGTGCCTATCCCTCGCGGAGAACGTTGAAGGATCTCTCTTCGACATCTTTTCCAGATATGCCAGAGAGCTCCTTGTACCGTTCTGCGCCTTCTCCTCCTTCGTTCGGCTGGAGTTCTTAATGTCTCGTGGAGGGGCGCTAGGCACATCCTCCACGGCGTCCTGCCGAACAAGTTGTGGACAATCTTCTCCCGAGTGTCCCCTCTGCTGTCCCCTGGCCTCACAGATGAGAGTGGCAGGCTCTGTAGTCTGACTGTGAGCTGATATGTCAATATCGAGCTCCGTGTCAGAGAGCAGAGTCAGCCCCTCCAACCCCTGAGTAGCCCCGGTTTCATCACAGGAGTCACTCGATAGTCCCAGAAGACTGTCCACATATAGGTCGGTCAGTACCTGTCTCTCCTGTTCAATTATGCTTTCATGAACAGTAGAGAGGGTACTCTCCGACTTACAGACCGTGACGTCCGATTGACCCTGATCAATCTCGTCCGTCGTGTCCTTGTTTGTTGCTGCTTTGGTTGTTTGTTTGTTTAAAAAGGGTTTCATTTTTGTTCCCACGAGTATGCTCGTTCAGACGGGCCGTACCACGCAGTGACGGCATGCGTGGACTAGGCAACTAACATACAACAGCGCTTTGCCCTGACGCTGAGGGGAGCTGTTAACGACTAGTTTCTTTACGCACTAACTAGCCACCCAGGACCTCGGCACTGCTACCAACCACGTTGTCCTTAAAAGTGCATATTTCGCGCCCCAGCCACTGGTAAAGCCCCCACCTCGCAAGGGGCGAACCCGCGGGCTGACACGCCGTGCTATATGTCCCGATAATGGACCGGAAGTGTGCATTCCACTACCGCCTCATTATCCTGACAAGATGAGTAACCTTTAGTTGTACACCCCTTCAGTGTTCTCGACCTCATGCGAGGACGTATTCATCACATACATCAACCCATGAGATCGGAACCGTAGAGTGCACCTAAGCCCTCGCATCCCGACAAGATAGTTACCCAGGCGAGGGAATGTCACTAGTGAATCTGTACTGATTCACTATTGACAGAGTCACCAGTACTAGTGACTTATTATACCCCAGACAATGTTATTTACCATGTGCGTGTCATTGAAAATCTACTACTGCCGTTGGTACTATTGACTAGGACTAGTTATTTTGGGAACATATGTAGACGTTGAAACCAGAGAATCACTAGCACATTTTAAAAAAATCTAGACTACACTTTTTGTTTATTGTTTCTTCAAATTTTATAGGAATTATACTTCTCAGTTGTTGTTGATAAACATTTTTTCGATTTAAAGGCAAATATAGTAGCAAATGTAGTTTAGTGTAGACACTTCGTTGATAATGTCACCAATTGTTAAAGAGTATATTAAAATAGTGGATTTCATAATAGAAATAAAAGTAATGGCGATTTCTTTTCTGAGAAATATGTTGCATAAATGTTACATGCTCTATCTCGTTTGTGTAGAGCATGTTACATTTATGCAACATATTTCTCAGAAAAGAAATCGCCATAAGTTTGTTTTTAACTTTATTTTAACAAGTGTATGTATTCAATTTTATTTTTTAATGTATCTCAGCCGTAAATACTAGGAAGATCGATAATTCGACTTTTTTCAAAAAGGGAAAAGAGAATGGCATTTATTTTCCCCTCCCTCCTAAAAACTCAAGACTTGACGAGTTAAACTTGACATGTGTGAACCGGCACTTAATGCGGAAATAATAAATAAAACGGTAAACATTGTTGATTTAATAACATACCTTGTATTTATAAAATGTTAGTAATTGTTTACAAACAAAACACAGCTGTTTTTGTTTTTTTAAAAACAGCAACAGAGTTGATAATAGTTATCATGGTGTATTTACTTAAGATGGCCTGGGTATTACAACAAACATTTTTGGGTTTTTTATGGCCTCTATAGCTAATGGTGAATGAAGGTATACTTAGTTTTTTATATTGTGTGAATCTTTTTTACATTCATCTAACCCCCCGTTACCACATGCAAGTGCAAGTTCGACAAACTCAATACACTCACACTTTTTCACTACCATTCACACAATTTTTGTACTTTCAGCCAATCGGCTGTTTCCTCGATTTTTCGTTGATAATATGTATACAAGTAATTACTTGCATGTGGAAACGTATATTTTGGTTCCTTGAGTAGTTTCAAAACGATTTAGCCTTGTTCTTCTGTCTGTCCGTCTGTTGAAAACGCGCACACTTGCGTACAACTCAGAAATAGTTACGTGTGGGGCGTCATATATACATATGTTAAATGTGACCATAGCTTTATTACTTAATATTTTAACTCTGTTCTGTGTTGTAGCTTCGAAAATAAGGCTACCGTTATTATAATATTTCTTCGTTTTAACGAATCGTTTATTGATATCACGATGTTTTTTTTATCAGCTGCAATAAAATTAACACATATGAAAAATAAATTATGACGTTGCACACGGCTTCTGTTATGTTGCAGTGAGTATGCATAAAAAAAAGATAACAATACATTAACAGATTGAAAACATGGAAATAGTTTCAAAAATATGATAACAGTTTTTTTATATAAAAATTTTCTTTACAAATATCATTACATTATATTACAACAATGTTATAACAAAGCTTCTTGTTTAATTTATTTTTAATAGAATTTCTGTTATTCTTTAAATCCTTCAGTTCACAACAGTTTTTGCACACGACACCACTTACCAATTTTTAATATTTTAGTGTAGTGCGCAAAATGTAGTGTTTGATCGATGTATAGCAAATGCACACGGCACCATTCCGTGCTTAAGAACAATCACAACTATAAAACTCCAGGCAATCGAAGAAAAACCATCAGTCAAAAGCAAATCTTGCCTAAACAGCAAATATATAAGTATTTCTTGTAAAAAAAACTTCAAAACCAACTCTTAAAACAAAATGCCTTGCCCCTGTGGAACTGGTAAGTTGTAAACATAAGAAACTTTTTAAAAAATCTTATTTTATTTAATATTTTTTTTAATTTCAGGTTGCAAATGCACTTCTCAAAACCAAGCTGCCAATTGTGGTTGCGGAAATTCCTGCAAATGCGGTACCAATAAATAAATAACATTTCTAGCAGAACTGGACCAATTTGCATTTAATTAATATTTAATTTGCATATAAAATGTTTTATTTAACTTTAATAAAATTTGTTTCTTTGGAAGTGAAAAGAAAAACTTAAAAATGCAATTTTTGTACTTTTATTCAAAAGCAGATTTGGGATAAACACGACGAATTTAAATTAAAAGTAAATTACTTTTAAGTAAAATTTCACGATATCGAGTTTTGAATTGAAATACATATACATATATTTAATATAATAAAACTACTTTTTTAGCGTTACTTTCAAGAAACTACTTTCATGTGTAAAGGCAGTGTAAAGGGGTTTGAATAGAAAACTGGACTGTAAGAAAAGATAAATTCACGGTTTATTGTTGTTGTTTTTGTTCAAGCTTTGATATTGTATCAAGTAAAACTGATGCTTATAATTCTAATTCGCTTAACAGTTTTTTTGTAAAATATCTTTAGTTTTTCTAAAATCTTTGGATGAAGTTTCCTGATGATCTGGCCGAAGCAACCAGTTTATCAGTAGTGTGAAATAGGAAATTAGCACATTTAAACGAAAACTTGTTCAGAAAACAATTCCTTTTGGTACTTTAACTCAACGAGCGAACTCTCTATAGTCTTTTTAATTGCAACGAAATATATCCAAAAGCAGTCAGAAAATACGAAGTTGAATTTATGATAGAAATCAGTAAGAAATTTCTCACTCTGTCAACATTAAATTATTTCGATGGCTGGGTATTATAGTGTGAAACTGCCTTTAGTGGCACTCTAATGGTGTTTTCTTTTCTACAAAAAAATGTGCCTTTTTTTAAAAAAAATTTAATTTGGTGTCTTTTTCTTAAAAATTTGCTCCCGAAAAGGGTGGCTTGTTTTATTCTAAAAAACTCATGCTTTTCGGGGGCAACATTTTTAAGAAACAGACACCAAATTTTTTGTAGAAAAGAAAACACCATAAGACATCGTCTAGTCTTGAAATTTTTGTTGCTGCAATTTTTTTTAAATTTTTGTATTTTTATCTTATTATTTTTATATTTTATACATAAATACAAATACATCAACAGCCAACTTCAAGTTGTAAAATGTGAGATTTTCAAAAACAAAACAGAATTGCAGATTACATGAAACTAAGTACCCTCCTCAATCTTATAACCACTCACACCAGTAAACTCAGGAATGGCTGCAACAAAAATTGCAAGTCTGAACGACGACTACCCAACAGACCAAAACAGAGCAAAATATAAATGAGTTGCAGAATAAGCTTATCATAAGAGATTTCTTACAATATGAATGGAAATGACTTATTCTCGCAATAGTTTTGTAAGTGTTGTGGAGAATGATGTCCCGTTATTTGACGCGTTTCTAACTTTGTATAATTAGTTAAAGTTTTCACAGTGTACAATTTAAAGAAAGTAATTAATGAATTAATAAAAGTAGTTAATAAGTAAAAAAAATTTATAAATAGGCATGCCATATAAATTAAAACAGAGCGTTCGTAAGGAATTTAATCTTATTATAGATTATAAAAGTATTTTTCTGTAAGCTTATTCTATAGTTAGACTTCTAAGCTTATATTATATTATAGACAAGTACTATTATCGCAAGGGATCAGTTTTCATTGTTAGATAATTATTAACTAGCCTTTAATAATAGTAATAACAACATTATTTTACATTTATTTTGTTAGTAAGCTTGCTACAAGTTCTTTCTATATCGTTTTGGTTTGTTGGGTATGCATTCTCTTTACCAAACAAAACGGGTATTTTAGAAAAAAAAAGGTCAAAATAGGGTCAAGTTTATTGGTATGTATTAAAAAAATACATCAGACTAAAATAAAAGTAATTATACATACTTGAATTATAAATCAATGAAAAAACTAATGCCCAATTTTCAGGATTGTATTTAAATCTATATTAAGTTAATTTTCATAAAAACTTAAATCGTATTTAAAAACAGATTGGGTTTTTGAGTTTTATTTGAAAAGTCTTATTTAATTAAGATAAAAGTATGGTAGCACTACTAAATACAAAAAAAAAATATAAACAAGTGTTTTTATTTACAAGGTGGTCTGAAAAAACAGATGACTGTTAATGCTTTGCCTATTGTTGTTGTATTGTTGTGATATTGAGGCCACCTTGCTAAAATATTGCAATGGAAACTTAAGTTGAAATTAAGTGTACCACATCGGTGACTTAAGTTCCACTTAAGTTTTTAGTGAAGAAGAGGATTTTGTATTTAAAACGATTTTAAAAATAAATGTGTTTTAATATCAATCCTGAAAATTGGGCATAAGAAACAATTCACTAGTACATTTCAATATTAGTCATATTATCAAAAAAAGAAGTTACTTTTACAAAAACCTTTGATAATGTTTATCACTTTTTAGAAATACTTATTTTATATTTTGTAATTAATTCTTCACTTGGAGTCCATTCTTCCAGTGTCCGTGGGCACTATGACACTGGACGTTATGACATGCTACCAATTTTTATACGTATGTTCACAAAACTCATGAGAACTTTCGTAAGAAATATGGAAACCTGTAGTTATTTTCAAAAATGTCATAAATTTTGTTAAAATGATACAAAAGGATAAATTAAAATAGGGTCACAAAAAGTGTCATTGGAATGAAAAAGGGTCAAAAGTAATACTTTAGTTTTACAACGGCAACGCTGCTCTTTACTTCAATACTAAGGTTTCTGTCTCTACTTATCCACTCTTGTACTTAACATACAGATGGCGCTAATGTAAAATTTTAATTTTTTCGTACTTATTTAAAAATAAAGACACAAAGGCCCCTATTACGGTTCACAACTCAATTCAGTCTAATAGTGTTTTCACACCTAAAGTTAAAACCTGATTTTAACATTAAATCTATTAACAGCTGATTTTGCGTTCACATTACAAGTTTTATTAAATCAGGTTTTAAATCACAGTTTGGCTAATTATTTTCTCCAAAATAAAATTAATTTCTAGTAGGAATAAGAAAATTTCTAAAAGAAGTGAATGAATTGAATGCTTGGAAATCAAACATTTTTGTATAAATAATTAATTTTAGAATATTTCATCGGTTTGACGTTTTTTATTTTTTTAAATTTATTTATTTTTATTGAGCGCCATCCCAGCTAGCATTTGGGTGATAATATTTTGTAAATACATATTACCTAAATGAGTCTTCGTAGATCCTATTTGATGATTAAATCCTGATTTATCACTTGAACGATTGCTAGTTCATATACCGTTACCTAAAACGCAAAAGGCCTTATTGACAAAAAATTAAAAATCATTGATTCTGATGTATTGCATTAACACAAATGTACTCATAATTTGGTAATTTTGGAATCTTTCGACAAAAAGTTGCGATTTTATAAACAAAAAACCAACGACCCAATATGCAAAAGATTAACTGCCTTATTTATAAAAAACAAAACATGTTAATAAAGGGTTTATGAAACAGATTTTGTATGAAAATCCAATTTATAAACTCTTTATTAACCTGTTTTATTTTTTATAAATTAGGCCGTAAATGATTAACGCTAAATGGCTGAAAAGGGATTTTACCAGGAAAATAGATGAAAAATTAATTATAAACATTTTAAGTAGATTTCTCAATTTATGATTTTAAATAGTTTTTTTGCTTCTCATGTAAAACTTTCCAGATGTTAGATAGGGTCTTTTGCGTTTTTGGTACCGATAAAATCGTCAATATGTTATAATAATTATTTCTTTATAATTTGTATTTTTGTTCATTCGTCTTGTCAAATTAAAAGAGAAAAATATAGTTTCTTATTTCCTTTTCGAGAACCCAATAAAATTTGTTTGGCTCATAATAAAATTTGTTCAAATAATCAGGGGTTATTTTTAACAAAGAAATCCAAAAATACATTCAAAACATGAAAATTTAAAAATTTTGTAAAATATAATTAAAAGCTTTATAATTTACGATTAAAAACTGCGACGAAAAATACTAACTAATGATTATAAAACCTACCATTAAATTGATCAAAAAAAGTATCAGATAATTGCATCACGAATAATTCTTTGAGGTGATTGATCGGTAGTGTAGCTTTTTCTCCCAACAAGAGTATAATTTATGATCGAAATATGAGCTCATTCCTAAAAGATTCGATTGTGATATAAAATGCTAGCTGGGATTAAACATTATCAGCTGTTTTCAATCTTTTTAACTTGGTACCACTGAATTTAGTACAACTAAAACATGGTTGTATTTCATAAAATCTTCTTAAAACCAAATCAAAAGAGGTTTTAAGATGGTTTTAACAAAATTATTTTGTATGGTAAAACCTGGTTTAATGATTGGTTTTATCGTTAAAACCAAAATTTGTGGTAAAACCTTAAGTGTGAAAACACTATAATTGTAAATAAGACAGAGATGATAAAAAATAAAACAAATAACGTACCAACGAACTTTTAAAATCGTACTTTTTCGGCCCAAATAGTACTAAATATTTTTTTAATAAATTTTGATATATTATTTTTAAAAACAAAAATTTAAATTTAACAAAAACAAAAGGTACTTAAAATTAATTTGTACATGTAAAGTATACATAGCAAAAAATGGATGATCATTAATTATTCTATAAGTCATTCCACGAAAATTAGTCAAAAATTAATTCGAGCCCCGGATTTTTCAAAATATTCAAGAATAGAGGCAAAAAATTGTATATGGTCTAGCCTGTATCATGCGGTTTTAAGGGTCGAGAAATCCATTTTTTTTATTGTCACAAGAGTGCTTTTGTTCATTTTTTAGAATTTATCGTCTATTTTGTAGAAAATTTACGAAATTGTTGTGAAAATGGACGAATATTTCTCAAAATGCAATCTCGAATTTTAAACGAAAATAACATTTTTAAGCGTTCTAAAAATATGTGCATACGAGCATCTTCGGATTGCATTTCCAAATTAATTGTGGTACAATTTTCAGTATGTACTGCAGAAACAAGAAAGGAGTAGAAGTTCGAATATAATAAAATTTAATTTAGCGCTTGTAAAATCTTCTTCAAAATAATTCGGAGTAAAATAACAATCGAGTGGGCTCCCACGGTCCAAAATTCGGCTTATTAATTGTTGACGAATATTTGAAAATATAATGGGATCATTCCAAAATAATCTTGAATTGAGCGGAAGTCGTCTCTTTTACTTTGTAGAACTTTTGCAGAAGTGGTTTCCTATATCTTTTAAAAACTTGTCAATATCATCAGAAAATGCACGCTAATACTAAATTAAAAATGTGGCATAAGCAATCGTTTAATAAACAAGTGTAAAAATCTATTCACAATACCTTGTATAAAATCACGCTTTCTTTGAGATTTTGCAGCTTGCTGCTTAGCCCAGCTAACCCGATCATCTTCATCAAGTCGATTTTGGTGAGAAAAAGCAACAGCTTAAGATCTTTTCGAAAGTTAATGGTGCGCAAAATGATAATGGGCATCAAATATCTAAAAAAGTTTAATTTTGTTAAAATTTATATTAAAAAAATGTTATGCATGTTTTTTAAAATGTTTATTATTTTGGTTTACTTAAGCAGGATTAAACAAAACGCACTAGTTTTTAAGCGCACATAGCATTCTAACTACTATCTACTAGATTTTTTTACACATACATAAGCCCATATTTAGGGTATAGACCTGGATTTTAATTTTTCTAGTACTGGAAACAATTTCACTATCCCTTTTTATGTTCACTACAACATTAATTGCAGCATAGATTTAATTTTAATTTTCCTTTTTTTTGCTTGGCCAAACAACCGTAAGCTAAAGTTGTGTTGACAGCAGCAAAATCAGCAACGCCATTTATGTTAAAATAAAACAAGAGCATTTGCAAAATGGTATAGTATATTTTTACTCTACACCAACAAAATATACAGCAATGCACTTGATACTCTTTTGCAAATATGCAACGCCTAAAACCATGGTTTATACAACTAAAAATGCCGCTACAAGCATTCTTAACATGCAGTCTATAACTGGCATGAAATGCTTAACACTAACACTAATATGATGTTAGTGTTAGGTAAAGACTCATCATGTTAGAGTTTTTCTCAAGTTATAACATGGTTTTTAATGCAAATGTTTAAACAACGCTTTTATATCATCATGTTATAACAGCAAATCATGTCAGTTGTAGACATGGAGTAAAGTGTATCGGCTCTGTGGTTTACTTTGCTAACAAAACAAAAATTAAATAGAAAAAGTTGTTGTGTAAAAATTGTGTGTATATGATATGGATGATAAAAATAATTGGTATTAAGCACCTTATATTTCGTACCTTCGCTGAATATAATTTCTTTAGCAGCTTCCTCTATTAAAGAGTCCACTAATTGTTCCTTAAAGCTTTTCCTAGCATACATATGTATTTTTGTAGGTCAAAACTTTAGTAGAAAAAAATTTATATTTGTCAATTCTATTCATTGGAGAGTAAATACGAGTTGCCATAAAAAAATGCGGAGTTTAGTGTTTGGTGCAAATGGTCTTGCAAATGGTCTTGCAAATGGTCTTGCAAAAGAGCAAATGCAAAATACTATAGCTGTTTTGTTAAATCCAACACCAAAAAATAGAATTTCCCTTAGAATTCATAAAAAAGCTACGACATTTTGCTTTTTCGCAAGACTATTTGCACCAAACACTAAACTACGATTATATTCATTGGACAGTAAATACGAGTTGCCATTAATATTATAAAATTTGGAATGAGTCACGGGGGTACCAGCGAACATTTTAGATTTGAACTGTACCAAAAAAAGTACAATTGTACCAACTTTATCAACCCTGAAATTAGACAACAGGTTGTGTTCAAGGTACCCTACAAGAAATGCATAACCAAAACTAAAAAAATTACTATTACTATAACACTATATTGGTCAACACTACCGGTCATATAACTAGTAAAATGACCGGTAGTCTTCTTGTAGGGTATATTTACTATTTATATTTATTTATATTTATTGTAAATATACCTTGGTTGTGTTGAGTTGTAATTTTCTGATGTTTTTGTTCGCTGCAATATGGCAAAATTGTAAACCATAATACAAAAAATAAAAAATGAGTTGTGAACCGTAATAGGCCCTACAAGAAACGAATGAGCGAGTAGTCACATTTTTCATTTTAGTGTTAAGAAAATGATAGGAAAAAATGACCGAATGTGACCGATAACTTCATTTCGGTCATTTTTCCCTATCATTTTCTTAACACCAAAATTAAAAATGTGACTACTCGCTCATTCGTTTCTTGTAGGGGGGGCCAACATTTTTAAAAATATTAAAAAATAAATCATAAATAATAAAGTTTTTTGTTTGATGGCACATAATAAATATTATTTTTTATTGTAATGATCTAAAATCTAAATAGGTACTATGTATATAATCGTTTAAAAACGTATATTTTTGTGTGCAGATAATAGGTAGGTACCTATAACAATAATTTTCAATAACTGTTTAACTAACCGCAAACTGTTCTTTATTAAATTTTAAATACTTCATCTAACGGCTGACAGCAGACTAAAATCTCTGTATTGATTTTAAAAAGCAAATACCCTCAAAAAACTTAAAAAAAACAATCCGAAGCGAAATGCTCGTATATTTATTATTTATTTTTTTCTGTTTTTAATTTGTACGTCTTACGAACGTTCAATTGTTATCATGATGTGATACGAAATTGTAAGTAAAAATAAAGTAAACAATTAAGAACAAAACAAATTATGACGTTGCACACGGCTTCCATTACGCTGTTAGTGTTTGTAAAAATTATTGTAGAAATAATGAGATTTTCTGGTAAAAACATAATGAAAGTCAAGATTTAAAAAGAAAACGTGGCTTTTAATTACCACGTCTTTATTTTAGATATTAATTTTTACCGTTAAGTAAAATTTTCCACATTTGCATACATACATATTTTACATACATAGGTACCGTTTAACCCGCTAATCTACTAAAGTACGTTTTGCACACGGTACCAGAAACAATCTTACATTGGATTCGTGCGTTTTTTATTTTAAAGATACCTACGGCAGCATGATTTGGTGTAGTCTGGCGACCTCAATGCACACCGCACTACTCAGCTTAAAAAGTGAGCATTTCAAGTATTTTTATTCGAGAAGTGTCGTGCGGTGTGTATTTGAGCTGAAAAATATCCACGAAACATATCTATAAAACCTCATACATTCGTGGCACAGTCATCAGTCAGTATCTGAAGTTGCTTAAACAACCATATCTGAGGACTTTCTTTCTGCATCTTTTTTTATTTTTAAAACAACTTAAAAAAACAATCAATCAAAATGCCTTGCCCCTGTGGAACTGGTGAGTAAAAATCAATGAAAATAAGCAAAGTAGTACATTTGTTTATTGTTGATTAATTTTAATTGTTTAATTATATTAATAGCTTTCTATTAAAAATAAATCTTTTTTTTTATTTTTAGGTTGCAAATGCTCTTCCCAAAGTCAAAATGGCAGTTGTGGTTGCGGTGCCTCATGTAAATGTGGTTCAGGCGGTAGCTGTGACAAGGGTAACTGCGGAAAGTAGATTTCACTACATATGAGAAGATGATTATCCATATACATACTATAGATACATAAACACATACATATGTACTACCTGCCTTTTGTATATGGTGTATTTTTAATTGGATCGAATTATATTTAGTTTAAGACTTATTTAGTTTATAGCATAAAAATTATATTACATTTGGATGTATTTATTTATTTTAAAATTGTCTTCCTTTTTTTTATTAAACATATATTAAATAAATTGAAAACATAAACACGATATTGTTTTTTTAAAGAATTATGAGCGGTTTCCACAATCAACCGATTGCATTGTGGAAAGCGCACATTACTTCAGTTTTCCCATAGGCCCAAAAAAAAAATTAAATTAAATTTTTTTCCGCTACCTATAGGAAAAAAATGGAAAAATATATTGTACATTTGCTGCAACATCGTCATAACTGAAAAATATTAGTTTATATTATTATTTATTTAATGGTATTAGTTTAACATAAAACGACTTTAAAGTTTTAAATTTACAAACATCATAATGGAATTAGAAAATGGTATTCTTCTCTCAAGAGTCGAGTTTACAATAACCTCAAAAGGAATCTTTACAATGTCTTCATAAGATTGATTATTAATGGTATTCGAGTTTTTCTTTTCCCGGACTTTTTCTTTTTCCGGGAAATCGGGACTTATTTTTCAATTTCCCGGGAATTCCCGATCAATAGAAATCGATGCAAAATATTATATAATTTAAGTTATTTGAACAAATAACATTGCCTGATATCAATTAAATAAAGTTTATAAATGCATTCAACTTTTTTATTTCTGTGGCAAAAAGGAAAAAGTGCTTATTGGCACCTTAAAATCGTCATGTTCAAAAGTACATATGGGCAAAATTTCAATTATTGTGTAGGATTTCTGAGATAATTATAGCAAAATTACTTTTTGGTCATCTTTTTTCAATGTGCAATAACTAAGTAATTTCTGGGAATACAAAATTTTAATTTAAAAGATTTTGTTAGTCGTGCTTAATTTCCAATTTTTAGTCTTGATAAAAACACTGAAATTTATTGTTGAATGGATAAGCTATTCCTATGCGTATTTCACTGGATGCTTAGGCCAGATCGTCAGGAAACTTCTTCCAAAAATTTTAGAAAAACTAAAGATATTAAACAAAATAAAACTGTTAAGTCCCAATTTCCACAATGCAAGTCTTATTGATCAGCTTGCTACTTTGTAGGCGAGAGTGACGAGGGAAAAGAAACGAGTACTCAGCTTGCTGTACTCGTCATATGCGTTTTGTTTTCTCATTCGTAATTTTAAGCAGGTCTATTTTGACAATTATCTTTCATATTTAATTTCATATTAAATAATTGTTATTTAACAAAACAAAAGAAATTTATAATTAAAATTAAATTAAACAATTGTTAAAATATTCAACACGAATTTGAATTCAAAGAAATATGTTTTAAACGAACATATAACAAAACGCACATATACATTCATACATATGGAATAACAGATAAATAATAAGACTTGACTCGTGAAAACGCCGAAGCTGATTCAAAGAAGAATATGTGATAAGTTTATCAATAAGACTTGCATTGTGGAAATTGGGACTAAGCAAATAAGAATTAAAAGCAACAGTTTTACTTGTAACAATATCAAAGCTTAAACAAAAACAACGACAATACAGTGAGTTTATCTCTTCTTACATACCCCACTACAATTGGTTGGAATTCTTCCAACATTAATTGTAGTTGTAAGTAGGTTAAGAAAAAACAAAATGAAAACAAAGCCAACTTGCAAAAGTATGTTGCCAGTTAAGTTTGTTTAAGCCGTGCACTTGCCAGTTTATTATCAAAGTAATTTTTATCCCTTCCCTTCAACAATAAATTTCAGTGTTTTTATCAAGAATAAAAATTGGGAATTAAGCACGACTAACGCTATGTTCACATTTGGCTTCTTAAACGCGATAAAGCAGCTCGAACGTTATTAAACTCTAATCACTTCAAAATCGAGATGATTACCCATACAACTAAATCATGAATCAAAGAAAAAAGATTGCGCATTGCGCAGGTCCGTTATTTTTGTGTGTGACGAAACAAAAGATTTTGTGTGTGTGCATTAGTGTGTGTCTTGCATTTTTTTCCACAAACACTCATATTTAGTCTATGATAACGTATGTAGATGCGCAGTAGAAATTTTTTTTGTAGGGCTGACTGCGCAATCTTGTTTTTTTTTTATTCAAGCAACTAATACTATGTTCACACATGAGTTTTTAAACGCGCTGATTTAGCTAATCAAAGCCGTTCACATTACATTTGAGATGATTAAGATGACAGATGATTAAGAAAAAAGACACAACAAACAAATTTATATTTCTTTAAAGTATAAAAAATGGATAAAAAATACTTTTATAAAGTTATTAGAAGATTATTTTAAACATATTAATGATGAAATTGTGAAAATTTATGAATTATTTAAGAAAAAAAATAAAAACATTAAGCAGAAATCGTGGCCGGTTGCTCAGTTTATGTTGGCCGATTCTACATTATACTCATTTTGAGGTATGTTCAGTGGATTCTATGTGATCAATGAAGAGATTTAGTTGTAATCATGTCAATTTGAAGTGATAAACAAATCACTTCAATGTATGGTAAATCATCTCGATTTTGATGTGATTAGAGCTTTATCACGTTCGGGTTGCTTTAACGCGTTTAAGAATACAAGTGTGAACATAGTATTATTCCTAAAATATTTTCGAGGAATATTTTCTATGCACTATCAGAATTTTCGTTTGTGTAAAACCTTTAATAAATTATAATTTGGCTTAGAATACACATTCGAATAATATAAAAATTTATATAACAAATGTTACTCACCATGAGAAATAAATTCCTAGATTCTATTTTTGTAATATCTAAAACTTTTAATTTCAGAAAGTTTTAGGAATTAAATTATGTACAAGATTCTGCATTATTATTAAGTTGCTATATACATAAGTGTGTATACAGTATACTCGCAATAATTTGAAGATCATAACTAAAAATATTTACACTTTGCTTGGAATTTTTCGATATTAACATTCTTGAAGGAAAAGTTATTCGTGGTAAATGTTGTCTCAATAGAAACAACAATTTTTAATCTATTTATAGCCTAATATCCAACTAATATCTAATGAATACATTTACGGCCAATTCACCAAGTTCAGTTAAAACAAACTTTCGGTTATAACTGCCAAAAACATATTGTTAACTGGAAGTTAAGGTAATAGTTAGTTTTAACTGAGCTTGGTGAAATTGGGGCTTAATGCAATATATATTTATATGATGTTTATTTGTTCAGTTAAAAGGGGTGCAGCATTACTTCTGTTTTTGAAAAATTGTTTTTTAATTTATTGTTTTGAACTAGAAACAAAACAAACAAAAAAATTGAGATAAGTGATTTTTATAGCAAATCGTTTGCAAAAATTATTTTTTTCATCTGCAAAACGCAAATGACCAATATAAATTTTTCTAACTTTGACCTATTTTTTTTTTTAATTGCTTTTAATACCAAAATTAGAGTAAGGTTATAATTTGTGGTAAGGTGTTTCTCATAATACCGTTATAGGGGCATTTCCTGCCGGACAGAAAAAGTTCATCGGTAATGGGGCGACACTTTACTTTTTGCCTCTCTCGCCTACAAACTATTTTTGTCCAGCAAGAAATTTTCATAGTGTAAATCGCTGATGGTTTAAACGCTGGTTTAGTTGAACTAAACTTGAATTTATATGTAGTTTAAACTCAACAACTATAAATCAGTGTCCCATGGATTATAAGGTGTTAAAAAAATAACATGTGGCAGCACTACGATAAATCTTATCAAATTCATACGGTCTGTATTGGTAGTTTAAACGCCAAATTTAATGCGTTTAAAGATGGTTTATATGTTTAGTGATTTATAGATTTGTTGGTTTAAACTCATTTTAAACCAAAAAGAGAGTTTAACTTGCTCTGATTTTTTTGCCCTAAAGTGACGCCTCATAAAAAGCCTTGCATGTAACTTGAAACGTAGAATGCAACTAAGCTATAAAAAAAATGCAATACATGGAGGGTCTTAAAGTGCATTACGCGCTTAAAGGTATGTATATCGTTAGATAAAATGCAAAAAGGCGTAACTAACAAAAATTCAAAATCGAGTTTTTTATGGATTATAACACTCAAAAGAAAAATCGGGGGGGGCTTTAATACCATGGGAGATAAGGCCATAATGGCTTTATCTCTTATTCAAAAGGGAGATAAAGTCTTTTATTTATTTTTTTTTCATTTGAATGGGAGATAAAGCCATCATGCCACCTTAGCTCACATTAGTCATATTCGAAAATGGTTTTATCTCTCATTTCAGTTTTGAAGAACTTTTGCATTGATTAATAGTTTTCTTATTTTTTAATTAAGAGGTAATGATTTGCCCTTTTACTAAAGTTAAGTATTGAAATCTGGCTTCGCATACTAAAGTTGTTTTGCGTCGCGGCCTGCGGCCTTGCTTACAGGTTTTCTCCTCGAGTAGGACGCGGCAGGTGGCTTCGCTGAATAAAGTTTTCCTGCGTGCGTCACAAGAATAAAAAATGTCTTTTCCCGGAAACAGTATTTAAGTATTGAAATTTGGCTTCGCAAAAATATGGCTTTATCTCTCATTTGTGAAAAAAAAAATATGGCTATCAGGTATGTGATGAAAATCGATCGATTTCAAAACGAACGTTTTTAAAAGGTGTGATGAATTTCGAGGAATTTAAAAATCCATTTCTGAATTAAAGGATAAAGTTTTTGTTCAGAATACATTTCAGTTAACGTATTAAATATAAAATTTAAAAGAAATAAGACTGAAAATAGAAGGAATATGAATTTAAAATCCATTTTAAATGAAACTGAAAACGATATTTTCGGTTTCAAATCGTTTCGTTTTTAAAATCAATTTCCATCACATACCTGTATATCTCTCATTTCGCAAAATTTTAAATATGGCCTTACCTCTCAATGATTGGGTAATAAGGCCATTATGGCTTTATCTCCCATTCAATTGAGCAATAAAGCCATCATGGCCTTATCTCCCATGGTTTTAAAGCACCCCCCGAAAAATCAATCCATCCGTACTCAAATCAATAAAAGCGGTATTAATAGTACGTTGAGTACGGATTTTCTTGAATCAAGTACAGAAAGATTGATTCAAGTACGGATTTTCAATTTCAAAATACTTAAATTATCCATATTCAATCCCGATTTCGTACCTGAAATAATCCGAAAATGAAATTGATTTAAGTAAAACTTAGATTGAATCTATCTCAAAATGCGCTTTATTCAAGTATTATAAAGTTGATTTTATTCCGAATTCGTGATTGAAAGAAACCAAAAAAGAAATTAGAAAGAAGAAAATATTATGATTGATTTACTTACCCGTACTACATACACCATACAGAATGATAAAACACCAACATCATGCCCGACATGGATTTTACTTTATTAATCTTATGTACATATTTAACGAAAAATCTAAACTAAATGTGAAGCAAGAGTTCAAATTTACTTTTTAACCCTTCGTGGTACACATGAGTCCGACCAGATCTTTTTTCAATGTGTATAGAAAATCAAAGCATGTGTAAACCGGAGGGTTAAACACAACGAAAAGTGTGATCTTTTTTTACTTGATTTTACTTGACAGTAACGGACTGTAGTTTATATAAGAAGTTTTCCGTTCAGTCATTTTAAATTAAATAAACATTTAAAATTCCAAGCAAATTTATTTTTAACTGATTCTAACATTTATTCAAAAAACTAAGTTCATAATAATACGGACTTTCAGTTGCAGTAAATATTGTCCGTTGATTAAGTTGAATTCTTCGTTATGTAAAATTAACTGAAAATTAATTTAAAATAAGGAAAAGTTTTATTTAATTTTTACTGTTTAAAATTCATCCGCGAATTCCTTAAAACCAAATGAATATTCAGTTATTTTATATAATTTAACTAAAAAAAATAAATTTTTAGTTATCTATGAAACACCATTTGCTTGTTTTGTGTTACAAATTCCCATTTTCTATTTGTTAACATAATTTAGTTAAATACATCAAATGTTTAAAGTGAAATAATTTCGAATACATAATGGGCATGCAGCGTGGTCAGTACAACAAATGTAAGCCAAACGTGTGTAAAACGGGGGTAAGTAAATAACAATGTTTCTCTCTCTCATTAGAAAAACAAGCAGAATTTCGGCTCTTGTGGAGTAAACGAAAATTACTGAATTTTATAAAATAACTGAAAATTCACTTGTTTTTACGGAACATGGGGTTGAATTGTTGACAGAAAAAATTAAATGAACTTTTCGTTAAAAATAAATGAAAAATAAGTAGACCGATTTTTAACTGAATTTTCATTTATTTTATATTACAACTTCAAGAAATTCCGGGATTGAGTTTCGAAATTAATCCCATTTAGGATTGTTTTGAGTACGTTTTAGTGTTATTCGTACTTTAATTTTTGAGTACTTAAACGTACTTAAACTAATCATAAAAAATTTGATTTATCCTGAATGTTTTTCTTTCTGTCTATGAATGTTAGTGCCGGTTCACACACGTCAAGTTTGACTCGTCAAGTCTTAAGCTTTTAGGAGAGAAGGGAAAAGAAAATGCCATATCTTCTTCCCTCTCTCCTAAAAACTCAAGACTTGAGAAGTTAAACTTGATGTGTGTGAACCAGCACTTATTAAACTACATGTCTTGACAAAATTTTACTCTTCTGCAATCAAAAATTACGCTTTTATTGACAAAAAAAAACAAAGGGACGGTCTTCACCTGCCAATTATTTGTCTTGATAAACGCCAAACTTCATAAAACACTGACAAAAATTTTAGAGTTTTTTTATATTGACTTTGACGTTTGGTATGGCAAAAACTTGTCAGGTGAAGACCCCATGTAACGACAAGTGTGTTTATTTTATATGTATGTACTTATATACAAAACGACTAACAATGAATTGGGTTCCTTTGAAAATTGTTTGAATAATTCCATGGACGGCATATCAATGCATGTTTTTCTGAAATGTTTATAGTTTTAATTTTCAAAGTTTTTTGCTTCTCCTTTTTTTTATTTTAAATGATTTTGCTATTCGTGCTTAATTCCCAATTTTTATTATTTGACAAAAACACTGAAATTTATTGTTGATGGGGTAAGCTATTCCTATGCGCATTTCACTGGTTGCTTAGGCCAGATCTCCTGTCAAATTATATTTTTGTTATTTACGCCTTTTTGCATTTTAGCTAACGATATGTACAACCAAAATAACCAAAATAACAAAATTTTTATAGATCTAAAAATGTATGTAATTCTTTCTAACTTTTTTTTATAAAATTTTAAATATGTTCATTTATTTAAATTAGTTTTAAATCTACAATATCAACAATTATGCAAGATACCCGTGCATTTATATATGTATGTATGTACAAAAATGTATATCTACTAACATACCATAAGCAGCGTTGCCGTTTTGGTTACTTTTTAATGTGTAGTTTTTTCATTTTAGTTACTTTTTTAAATACAAAAACACCAATTTAATGCTTTAGCACTGGCATAACCCGCTCCGCTTTTCTGGACCCTAATATGTAATTATATATGGTAATAATGCGAAATGCTCCCACTTTTTTACACTACGTCTTCAAGCGCCATCGATTTGAACATGACATGACCAATTGTGGCCACAACAACAAAAATTGTGGTCAATCAGAACATGAACATGAACAAATTAATACCGTTGCTCTGCCGGCGTTATGGTCATGTCATGATCAAATCGATGGCGCTTGAAGACGTAGTGTTACATACCATGGTCCAATTAGTAGGTCTGCTTGAAATGCCTGCTGATTTTTTGCAGAGTTGTGTTTTTTACGTGCAATTGTTTTTGTAGCAATTGCTTTTGACGTTTCTACCATTTTTTACACAAACAATTGCTTTTGTTCTTGACATCTTTATCATTTTTCACACAAACAAAATGCGTGTTGTTTTTTCTATTGTTGGATTGTTGTAGTTGCGCGCAGACCTACTAGTTGGGCCATGTTACATACTCACACTTTTCAAATTGAATCAGGCATGATAAAGCTAGTACAATTGTACTTTTTTCAGTACTATTAGCATTGAAAAAGTACTGAAGTACTCCAATGACATGCCTAGTACAATTTACAAATTGCATATGATTAAATTTTTCAAGAACTGTTTCTTTGATTTAACACCACTAATGTTCAAATCAGTGTTTGAAAATAAACAGTTCATTAATTAGCGTTCGGCTGACACACCCAAGAACGATGACTTGGGTTTGACGAACAAAACCCTTAATACCGTTCGTAACAAGTTTCCAGAAATAGCCGAACATTATATATTTTTCTGTTCTTCGTTAAAAAACAGAACAATTGTAGTGATACTGTAGACAAACTTTATATTTTAATGTTCTACAATGATTCTTTTTTACATTGATAAAGAAGTGAACAAACAAATAATTTTAGCAACGACAGCACATGTGTATGTTTATGTTTTGCTTGTGTAAAATTATTTTGCTGGCTTTTTTTTTTTTTTTTTGTTTCGTATGTGTATTTTGTACATGTTTGTTTTTTAAACAAAGCCGAACGGAATTAAATGTTCTCATCTTTCTTTGAGTTTGATAAGAACAGTATTATTTTTGTGTTCGAAAGATTACTAACAGGTACACGTTATTTTTTTAATGATTTTCTACACAAACACTATTAGCGTTTATGTTTTCCACAAATCTACCGAACCGACCGCTATGGAGCGATATTTAGTATTTATTTTCGAACACTAGTTCAAGGTCACATCAAACATGAAACTTTAAAGCAACAGCATAAAAATTCAAACTTTGGCTTTTCTGTTGTCAGTTTTTTTAACACTAAATTCCCAATCATTTACTTCATTTTCCTTTTTGTTGATTGCCAAATATATATTTAAAATAAAAATGTACTGTACAACTGAATTTTAAGACATTGTTGTTATTCTAATATCAGAACTAGTAAATAATATTGATTGGGTTTTAGTACAATTAGGGTCAAAAATTTGAACATTCCGTATGGAATCAAATGTTTGTTGATTTTATTTTTGTTTTTTTAAAAAAGTTTGAGAGACTTTTTGTTAATTTTTGGCAGTAGGTTAAGCAAGACTATGCATATAATGGTTGGGTCTTAAAGGTAGAAGTATATAACACGCGTTAGTGCGCGCGCGCTCTGTAGACTTCTGTCAAAAAAGTTAAGCTCGTGTTTTTCCATAGAACAAGTAACATGCAAAATATTTTGACGCCAGAAAGTTGGTTAGCTTTGAACTTTTTAACGCGTTGTGTATTTCTGACAAGTTATCAGCTGGCAATAAAAAAGAATAATTTATCAAATTTGTGAATAATGAACGAAATACTTATTGGAGTTTAATAAAATAAAAAAAATCTTGATATATTTTTAAATCCGTTTTCAATGTACAAATAAGTAAAAAAAAACAGCTGACAGGAATGGCTTTTGTAACGCGCGTTGTGTAACTTGCAATTTTTCATGCGCTAAAGTTTTTAAGCGCACGACACATGCCGACGAATTAACCCGTGCTATGTACTTCAACCTTAAGTCAGCGTACGACGTAGATTCGCTTTGACGTTTACTTCAGCTATCGTGTGCCTTTTTATAAAATATTATACGTTTTAATTTGACAACGTATCTACGTCGTACGCCACTACGTTCATACGATGCAACTGTGTTCCTACGGTTTCATATAAATTTTACTACACAATCAATTGCTTTTTCAAATTTTCTTACTATTTTTACATTTTGGTTAAAATATATTTTTGGTTGTGGCAACGCTGACCATAAGATAGTTTAATTAATGTATACATGTATGTTTATTTATACAAACTTATATGTGTGTGTAAGAATATATATATATATATATATATATATATATATATGTATATGCATAAGTATATATAGTATAAGTATATGCATATGTATACATAAAATAAATGCAAGAGCTCTTTTACTACAATGCTAAATAAAAATAAAAACTACATACATACTACATTTAGGTCCGCTTTCACAACTTACAGATAGCTAAAGGTAGGATTTGATAAGGCCGGTTAAAGTCTACTTTTAGCTATCAGTAAGTTGTGAAAACGGGCCTTAGAATATAAATGATTATGAAAAGGCAAGATACAACCAAGGCGAATTCAAACAGGTAAACTTATCTCGTCAGCCGTTCATCAGCTGTTTCCACGGCGAATTAAAAAATATGGTTAAACGTCAAAATATGATTTTGTTTTGAGAAGAAGTTGAATGAAAAGTGATAAAAATATTATTCTTATAATAAAAAAATTTCAAAACTGCGGATGATTGAAGTGAATTTATTAATTTCTTTTATAAAAAAAGTGATAATTTTAATTTGCAATAAAAAAATTTTGACAACCACCCAGAAAATTGTATAAACAAAATATATGGGGCTTTTTGTAGTTGTAGAGAGAGAGTTTACCTGTTTGAATTCGCCTTGGATACAACATAGTGATCAGTGTTACCATAAATTATTTTTTTAACAGTTTGTTAATGACAATATTATGCCCTAAAAAACTTAGGTGTGTATAAAAATTTAGACAAAAGTTGGGCTCTTTAAATATTTTCCAATTTCTGCAATTGACTTTTTTTGAAAAGGAACTTTTATGGGAGAAATGATGACTACAAGCCGTTGCCCACTAAATTTTATAGCAATTATTATATTATTTTATTACTTAAGTGATGAATAAAGTGTCTGATTAGAAATAAGGGCTCAAAATTCTCAAAAATGGCAACACTAAAAATTATTTTCAGACATGGTAACAAGAAATAATGAAAAAAATATAAACTTATACAATGTGTTATATAAAATATCACCAAAACTTTAGTATATTTTTAGGAAATCCATTATATGGTGTTTTCCATAACAAATAAATATTTTCTATTTCGTATAAAATATGTCACTTAATGACGATATTTTGTGTAAGTCTTTTAACAAAATCGACATTAAAAACATTAGCCAACATTGTCAAAACAGATTTTTTAGGTGGTCGACAATGCCGAAGTCCCGCTTCTTGGCAACAGACATTAGGGAAACAATCCAGTGTTGAAGTACATGTCTTTGGATGTAAATCGAAAATGGGTGGTGGGGGCGCGGTACATTCTAAGTACTCTGATACTGTTATAAAAATAAAAAAGAATCCAGTAAAGAAAAATATACATATTATCTGTCTGACGGCCAATTTCACCAATCTATAACGGATAGTTAATTATAACCGAACTTGGTCAAAATTGGCCGTGAATGAACTTACAATAATTAAAAGATCTTTGCACCGGTACTGGTACAGTATTCAATTCAGGCTGGGACGTGCGACAATAACGTCTGCGACCATCGGGACAACAGACGCGAGGCCAGCAGTCCATATCGGTTTCACATTCCTTTACTTCCCACCACAACTCAGCCAAGGGTCTACTCGGACATTTACGGGGGATAACACCTAAAATAGCTGTAATATATGAAAATATAGTAGATTAATTTTAAGATTAAGATTTTTTAAAATACATGCATACAAATCTATATAGTTTTTACGAAGGCGAATTCATATAAGGCGGCCCGGCCTCGGTAAGAAAAAAGCTAATTCGATCGACCGGAGACTGTCAAAAATAAGTAAAAAATGTAAATAAGTAAAGCTCACTTGACAGAAACAAAACTTAAGCTCAATATAAAAAAAATAGTTAGCTGGGCTTCTACGGTCACCTTTTAATGAATTCGCCTTGGTTTTAACCAACTCACGTGAGTGTGAAGTTTCTTCCAAAGGTTTTGGTATACCCGTTACACAGCTTTTTGCCCCGAAAATTTCACAGCATATTTCCTCTCGATTCCACACTTTGCAATCTTCATCTATTTTACAAATTTTTGGAAACAATTGAAATCTCACCTCACTTTCTCGTGGACAATCGAAACGTTCTCGTAAATTATTCTCCTTATTGACATTTCGTTTGCCCTTCTCCACTTCATCATTTACATCCCTTTTGGAGCTTAAAACATTAAATGTTGGTAAAGCTATACGAAATGGTCCGTCATCTTTTTTTAGATCGTTAATATCTTGGTTTTCCTTACTATTCAATTCTGGCTGTTTGGTGGTGGTAGTTCTGGACGGAATATTTTGTTTTGTCTTTACCAAACTCAGTTTTTCTTCTTTAGTTGATATTTGGCTAGGGCTTTTATATTTTTTGGGAGGCCTTTTAGTTGTAGTTTGATTTTTTGGTGGTGGACTAGAGTTGGGATTAAGGAATTGCCAAAATTCTGGTGTAAATATGTTAAAATTGTTGGGCAATTGAAAGGGCGGTCGGATAGCTAAAAAGTTATTTAATATGTATTAATAAAAATTCATCCTTTTATTTACTTAATTCGTAAGACTATAATTATTATTAAAAAAATTACTGTTATCAAAATTTTAAAATAAGCTTTTTAACGCAAGTTAAAGGAATCTAGTCCCGGGATTTTTTCAAGACATAGTTTTTTCAAGACATGGTTTTATGGCAACGCCTGTTGCATATAAAGAGCTGAAAATTATTTGTTTACTAACGTTTAATGCATTAATAAACCAATTTAACAAAATCTTATGCATTGTGTTTTGTTTTTTTTTTTTTTTTATTTCAAATAAACTACAGTAGTATTCCGGTTTAACGAGCCAGTACTTTGTCAGGCCTCTAAAATGTTAAAATGTTAAAATTTTGTATTCTCTTACACAGGGTCTCCACGTGACATAAGATATAAGATTTTTATATCAGCAAACGTCAAATTCAATCGCAGAGAGTATTATCTTACGTGTAGACTCTCAAATAGTGTTAATATTAATATTATAATAAATATTATGAGACAGTTGTTATGAGAAATCTTATAACAACTATCTTATAAGATGAGCTGTCAAAAATACACATACATACATACATACATATAAAATAATAAGAAGACGCATTTATTATATTTAGTTTTTTAGTGCAAATAGTGAAAATCTTGTGATAAGTGTTTAAAAAAATAAAATTTTTAACTAAAAAAATAGAAAAATCTAAAAAAAAATAATAAAAACGACACAAGTTTACTGTACGAGAACCATTCGATTATGAAATCTTATAACATACGTGTTCCCCTTGTTTAAGATTAACATGAAGAAATTTGTTCTCTCATTCTGCCTACGTTCTCTCACATATTATATCAGATATTATCTCAGGTGAAGACCTCATGTTATGTATTTTAGCGATCGAGATTTAGCTTTAGCTAAGCGAATTACGAAATACGGGTGCTGTTCGTTAAACTGAAAAGTTTGTTGTATGCCATACTTATGTCTAGTACCCATGTTATGAATAAATAAATAACTATAACTGTATTATTTGTCGTTTATTTTGGAATATGTTTTCGAGATGTGTATAATATATTTAAAAAACTTAAAAGCTACAATTAATTTCACTGGTAGCATAAAATATAAAATAATTTTAATGAAAAATAGTTTCAAAATCATTTTAAATAAAAAATTTGTCGAGTAATCTTTGTTTTTTTTTTTTTGAACAAAAAATTTTGTTTTGTGGCATCTTCCTAAATTTCTCTTAAAGCAATAAAGTTGACATATTAACTTTATTTTGTTGAGCCCTTAAACTACAAATGTCGAAGCTTTTGATAGCACCTTTATGTTTTATTTGTTGCAATAAATATTTTTCATGATCGAAAGAATATGCGCAACTGATCATTGCAGCATAATCAAACAGAAATGCTACATAAACATAACCTAAAATAGCGGTACTCACTTTGTTTTTCGTTAGAAATTACTTTTAAGAGTATGCTTTTTTAAACTAAAATTATGAATCATATTTGTTCGCTAATTGAGCACACATATAAGGTACTTAATGGGGAAAACTTGTGTGTTCGTTAAATGCTATGTTCGCAGAATCGAAGGTTCGTTAAACAGGAAAACTACTGTATATTATATTTTACATCTTTTTATGTTAAGCAGGAACTCCAGGGAAATTGAAAAATTAATCCCGCTTCCCGAGAAATTTAAAGACCGCGAAAAGATAAACTTTAACGGATTTGCAAATTATGTAAATTCAAAAATTAGTTTTAGTGCTTTTATAAAACAATTTTTTTTATTTTCTGTTCCTGTTAAGCCCTTGAAAAATAAAATCATAGCAGTTTGTAGTTGCACTTGTGTTTAAGTTTTTAGTCAATTGTGAGTATAGTTAAGGCTAGTTTACTAGAGTTATCAAAACCGATTTTCGAAGTATTCGTTGTTTTCAAAATTTTCTCGATATTAAATTCACTTAATTTTGAGTTCTGGAACATGCCCGATAATCCCAATATTTATTTTGATTATGATACCACATCTACACAAAAAAAATATTTAAATAGTTTTTTTCCATGTCTAGCAGTTTTATTTTATGATATAATGATCATGTTAAATCACACTAACTATTTAGAAAAGTAGTTGTTACTCTTATTTGTATGTAATAAGTGTGACCATAGCTTTACGTATGCGATAATACTTTGTGTGATAAAAATCTAATAAGTTTTGTTGCGACTGTCAAAAAATCTAATTTAACATAACAGTATTCACTCTATCGCACATGCAATAAAATGCAACCCTGATCCAATGAAAAGTATTATTGTTTAGAAAAATTTCCAAAAACGATGGAGTCGTGTGTGATGCCAATTTTTTTTCATGATATGTACTAATCATTTTCATAACACAAACTAAATTTAATAGGTTTTCGGCCATTCATTTTAATAAGATATTGATTAAGTTCCGTTTCGTATGTATTGTTGAAAGGTTTTTAAATTTAAAGAAAAGTTCAAATATTACTGTGGTATAAACATACATATGAATAATTTTTGTCTGACCGATTAATCGGCCAAAAATGGCTAATCGGCCAATAATTGGTGTTCGACATTAATTTGGCCGAATTTTTTATATTATATGCAAATATTACAAAACCATGCAAAAATAAGAAACTATACTTGTATGCAAACTTTTTTCCAAACTCGGCTGTGGAAACTTATGTTGTTTCTAAAACAGGTTAACAAGCTATCAATATCGGGAAGAAAACAAGAGGAAAACAAATTAAATCTTCTATATGGAAAAAGCACGATTCAATTCCTCACATTGAAGTGGAAGAAAATAATGAAAATATTCTCCAAATGAGCCTTTAAGTTGTTGTGACTTTCGGCTTCGGTTTGGCCGATTTTAGCCAATTTGGCCGAGCTTCGGCATCGGCTTAAAAAAGTCGATTCGGTCGGACACTAATAATTTTTGTTTTTCGAAATTTTTTCTTTTAAATCACTTTTATAGATTGGCTAAGGCGCAGGATAAATGAAGATTTGAAGATAAACAATGTTCCTAATAGCTGTGAATAATTTCAATGTTGAGTGCCCCGGTAGGCTAGTTACTGGTGAGCTAGTCCATCAGTGCGAGGGGCGCATTCGATCCCGCACTCTGGAAATTCAAAGTTTCTATTGCTCAGTTAATTAAGTAAGAATATAATTTGTAATTGTATTTGATTGACGTCCTACATGTTACCACTAGATTTATTAAAAAATTACTTGCTTTTGCAAAACGTTTGGCAAGATCAAACATCACTTAACAGTTTCTTAATTACATTATACAATAATTTTCTTACAAATAAAGTTTAGTAAATCAATAAAAACTGTGAAAAATAAAGCTTAAATTTGATCAATTTACTGGTCACGCTTTTTTGGATTTTTTTCGTGAAATATTTGTTAGGTGTGAACATACCTTTAGTCGTATAGTTTTGAAAAAAATTTTAAATGAATAAAAAATATGTTAAATTTATTAATTAATGATAATGTGAAAAAAACAAAGATATTGTTTGAGAGTATTCTTTTAGATAGAAAAAAAAACATATTAAAATGTTATTGTTAAAAAGATAAAATTTAATAATACACTTGTGTTAATAATTTTTGGGAAATCTTAACACCAGATAGTGGTAAAGAAAAGGCACAAATATGTAGTTATGAAATATTGCAATTACAACAATATGAGTATAATTATTTTTTAAAGATATCTATCTATTGTTTGTGTATTTAAATCTAACAATAGAATACATCACTTTGAATAATTTTAATTGTAAGTTATATTTATGTATGTATTTGGACCAAATAAATTCACACAGTGTGTAGAGTTGGTAAATACTTTATTTAGCAAAAATGTTTGGTATCTTTATTAGCAAGTCATAGTTCGTTTAACGTCATGCTTATGACTTTTAGTAAATAAATTTATTTTTTGTATTCGCAAATTTGTGCATTCGTAAATAAATGAATCATGCGCAGCTTTATTATAATTAAAATAACTATTGTAAAACAAAGTGCTAAAAATGGTTTTTCTGTAGATATTTGGTCGAATTTTTGCATTTAAGTATGTATACATATTTAATTAATTTGGTAAGTATGTATAATGTGTGTATACGATTAACTTATAACTTAAGTATGTATATGAAGTTCATGATCATCAGGTCCAAATGTGTTAATTAAGAGTTTGTTTATTGCCATGCATATTGTTATTGTTTTAAATAAGGAAGCGATGAATGAAGTGAAAAACTTTTGCACTTTTGACATACATACATAATTTCTATTTTTGGACAATGTGTTATCTATAAATATAAAATTGTAACGTTACTGACTGATTCATCATCGCATGCCTAAACGCCTGAAGCTAAAAACTTGAAATTTGGGCCATAGATTGATCACTCCCCAAATCGATCCACTAAGACGGGATTTTTGGAATTCTAATGTTTAAGGGGTAAAAAAGGGTAAAAACCACCTAATTCGGTAACCTTATATCTCCAAAACTAAAAGATATAAAAAATATGTAATATTTATCGTTGTTCTTTAGAAAAATAAGCGGACATGTGTCTGTTTTTTTTTTTAAATTCGGCCCTAGGGAGTAAACGGGTAAAACTAGAATTTTGGTACTTTTTTAACACCCGATCTATCTTTTGAACCAATAAACATAAAAACAAAGTTTGTACCACATTCGAAACTTATCAAAAAATACAAATAACAATTTGGTACTTTTTCGAAATTCTAACTTTTACTTTTTTACAAAACATTTTTCTCCATTCATTGACATATTCGTACTAAATTATGTGATCACACATACTGAAATTTTAATACTTTAATGGGGGAAAAAATATCACCAAAATGGGGAAATACGGAAAATTTTATATTTTACTTAAGCTTTTTGGTTCTACCACTGGATTTTTTTTTTATTATCGTTCATGTTGGACCTTAAAACAAAAGATTCAACATGCCATGCCCTGAGTGGATAAGAATCTATGACAGAACTTTTTGGTACTATTTTGTTCTTTAACTGGTAAATGCTAGTATGCTAAAAATGAAGTTAAGCATGTTAAAAAAAATTATTTAACAGGAATACAGATATTTCATAACCTCAAACTAATTTATTAAACTGTAAGTACAGGGCTGTGGAGTCGGATTTGAGGTTTTCGTATAGGAGTCGTAGTCGAAGTACCCACAAAAACTCCAAAATTTTTCGGCATAAAAATTTTAACAAACTTCCAATTTAAAAAATTTTTAAATAGGCGATGCAATTTTTAAAATTTCGATTTAAAAGTTTTACACAATAATTTTCTTGCTATATTTATCCATTTAAAAGGTACTGCATTAAAAAAAAGAGTTTAAACTTTAAAGCCAAACAAGGACCAGTCTCATACATTGTCTCATTGATGGGATTTGTGATACAATTGTACAAAATTTGATGCAATCGAAACTTTATTGGTATACTGGTACAAAAGCCATTAACAATACATTTCAGTATTTTTTTCAAGAATAAAAATTGAGAATTAAACACGACAAACAAAATCATGTTTATTAAAAATTTTGTATTCGTAAAAATGATAAACAGGCAAGTGCACGGCTTAAATAACTAAACTGGCTACTTGCTTTATTTTTTTATTTTCTTGCGACAACAATAAAGCAAGTTGTTTTTGTTTTGTTTTTTCTTAACCTACTAACACCTACAATTAATGTTGGGAGAATTCCAACCTATTGTAGAGGGTAATGTAAGAAAAGATAAACTCATTGTTTATTGTTTTTGTTTAAGCTTTGATATTGGTACAAGTAACATTTGTGCTTATTATTTTAATTCGCTTAACAGTTTTATTTGTATAATATCTTTAGTTTTTCTAAAATCTTTGGATGAACTTTCCTGATGATCTGGCCTAAGCAACTAGTGAAATGCGCATAGGAATAGCTTATCCAATTACCAATAAATTTTAGTGTTTTTATTAAGAAATAAAATTGGGAATTAAGCACGACAAACAAAATCTTTAATAAACTCACTTTTCTTTTTAATAATAAAACTTTTAATAACATATCTCCAGCCCTGACCAGAATTAGCAAAAATTGCATTATTGTTAATTTGTGTTTATGAGGTTATACTAACACATAAGTACATACATACAATAAATCCCTGTAGAAAGCCTGGAATCAAGTGTCTTCAATCTACACTTTTGTGATGGTGGGTCCTAGACTCACCTTTTAATATATGGATCAACTCAATATGACTTTCTGAGTCGATTTAACGATGTCCCTTAGGCCGGGTGGCTGGTTTTCTGTCCATGTAACGTTGTGCGCAAAGTACAGGTTGCAATTTTGAAGGTAATTGGGACGGAGCCTACCGAAAATGGTGAGAATCAGTTCATAATTTCACATAGCCCCCATACAAACTTCTTTCCGGAATAGTGTTAGTGCCTATAAACCCTCTTATTATGTTGGTATTTAGATTAAATTTGGGCAAAACTTATTTTATTGCAATCTAAATCATCTTACCAAATTTTTTTTGGGAATCGGCCCATATTTGATGAAACTTCTTTCGGAAATAGCTTTTAATGCCATAACTTCCTTATAAATGTTGATATAAAAATTGTCTACAATGACTTTAACGATAACGACTACTAACATAATTTTGTTCTGCTGTTCCATGGGTCCCAAATAGGGTATTTATATATGATAGTAGGGTAGATAGTAGTAGGGTATCAAATGGTCGGGTTGACTAACTATAGTTTTTACTTTTTTTGTTTTTATTTTTATTGAATAGAAATGTGTTATGAATTAATATATCGAGCCCTAACCGCGAAAATAACCTAAATGTCTTTATTGGCAACACTTGCATTGGTACATACACTGAACCAAAAAGGTACGTGGAGACAAAGAAAATATCCGTTAAGCAAACGAAAAATTTATTCATTTTCGTCCAATGAATTTGTTCGTTGTGACAACGAATAACTGTTCTTTAAAAGATTTTATTTAAATAATTTAATGTACTGTTCGTTAATATAACGAAAAAGTTCAAAAATATAACGAATGAACTTATTCGTTAATTCAGTAAATCTTTTCGTTAATTTAACGAATAATTTTGTTTCACAAATGTCTACAACTTGGACAAAAGTTTTAAACGAAAATGTAATCCCATCAAAATAAATAAAATTGTCACTAAATTTAAAAATGTTTGGTCCAACTACTGATATAAAGGGTTGCACATTTTTCGACCTCTTTTTTAAAAATTCTATATGTTCTTCAAGTACTTAAATTTATGCTGCTATAGCAATTCCCGCATCTGCAAAAATAATATAAGAATCTGACATTAATTGAATGCTTATATTTAATGTTTAATTTTTTTTTTTTGTATTTAAAATAAAAGTTTTTGTTGCAATGTTTAACACAATAGTATAATTTATTAGTAGGCGATTATAGTTTGAATATTTAATTTAAGTTTTTTGACTTACTTTTACTTAAATCGGTTGATTTTATATATTTTACCACTAGTTTAATGGTTTTTTTTCCTTGATATGCTGATTCACGCACTGCATCCCAGTTGTCCAATATTACATTTTTTTTATAGCTTCCTAAATTTTGACCCACTTGAACACAAGAATCTTCAATGCATCTAAAAGTACTGTTCGTACTTAAGTTTTTTTTTTTTTAATGAACTACAGATTAGTAAATTCACCGAAATTAATTTTATTTTGCACAGATAGCAAATAATTTTATTTAATTTAACTAACTTTTCCCCTTTTATTTAATTTGAGAAAATTTTAATTGTAATTAATTTGTTATAAAATTAAATTTTTCAATGTACTTTGTTTTGCTAACACTGTTTTTAAAATCAACTTTACAAACGTTACGTTACCCTCATGAAACTTTTTTTACTTCAACGTACTAATTCGTTAAGCCAAGAAATCAATTATGTATAACTTTTATGCGTGGGGATAATTTTTAATAAATTCGTCAACTGAAAGTACACTTTATTAATTTTAACGTACAAGTTTGTTACAATATCAAACAGTTCGTAAAATTGGCGCGCGTTCTTGTTACAAACACTTGTTAAATCACTTCTTACCTCGACGAACACTTTATTAAAGTTAACGTACGAGTTCCACGGGACAACGAAAAAATTATAAAATTCACACGTTTTTGTGTTAATATGACTCAATTAATGCTTTATTATCTCCACGAACATTTTATTAACATTTATGTACATTTAAATTCATGCGACATATGAATTAGTTAATTTTAATGAACTATTCTTTTGCCAAATGAAAGATTTATTAATTTTTAAGAACATTCATTATTATACCAAATTGTACATATCCATTTTAAACCAATGTAAACGAAATATTTAACAAATACTTGTCCATTGAGTTAATGAATGGTAAGTAAATTAAAATATTTGGGTAATTTTATTTTCCATTATATTAACGAATAACTCTTTGTGCCAACGAAAATTATTTTAATAAACGTTGTTCATTTATATTATGAACACTTTTTGGTTCAGTGTAAGGTACCGTCAAGATTTTATAGCAAGAAAAATTTTTTTGTACGTCCCCTTTTACAATGTGACAGACAGTAGGCAGACAAACAAAGTTTGTAGGCGATAGAGGAAAAAAGTAAAGTGTGTCACGCATACAGCGTCGCCCCCTTATTAACAAATTCGTCTGTCTGCCTTCTGTCTGCCTTCTGTCTGTCACAGGGCTGCCAGTTTAGGGGGTTTTATACCAAATTAGGGGTTTTCTTTTTGCTAAAAGGGATAGAAAATTTTATTTGGGGCTTGGGGTTTGCATTGGGGATATTAAAAAAAAAACTGAGGATTTTTTGGGGAAACAAAAAATATGAGCTTAATTTTTCTATAAAAAACAACTAAGTTTAATGCACACATAGTATGTGTCACATACACATTAAAGTGACTATTTTTACAACATCACTTGGTATCAATGAACACCGGGCAAAAAAAGCTTCGTTTTTAAGTGACTATTTTTACAACATCACTAGGTATCAATGAACACCGGGCAAAAAAAGTTTTGTTTTTATTAAAAAAAAATATCTGACAAGTTTGAAGTTAATCTGTCAATAATTCGATTATTTACAAAAAGTCCTAAATTTGCATTTTCGATTGAAATGTCAAATAGTGTGTACAAGGCAAAACCATAACTTATTTAAGTTTTTGGAAAATTTTTTAAATGTTGTAAAAATTTTAAGTCTTGATTATAAACATACCATTATGTGTTTAAAAAAGAAATAAAAAAAATCGGCTTAGAACTAGTAATAAATGATGCTCCAGACCACCAATGTGCCTAGAAATGCGAGCACACAGCTTAAATAGTTTTAAAATTGATTTGTGAAATACAATTTTTTATTCAAAAGACTAAAAATTGTCAAATAATAATTACGCATTACAGTAAATACAGTACGTTACGGTACGTTACATTGCATTGCACAACATTTGCGGTCGACAAAAGCAACCTTAATTTTTAAAATGTAGAATGCAAGCAATTAAGCACTAAACGCACCAGCCTTCAGACCTGTATTTATAGAGAAACAAATAAAGCAATTCTCAAATGGATAACTGCTGCACGTAGGAATGTAATCCAAACTAGAACAGCCTCATTTTGTGGTCCCATGTAAATTCATTATAGGAATGTTCGACTGTATATGTATATATATTTAAAAAACAACTACATATTTCCTTTCGATAAAAATGATCTCTTGTAAAACATGGTACAAGTAAAACTCAAATAAATATTTAAATTATCCGTAAAAAATTGGGTATTTTTTTACAGGGGCTTATTTTGGGGATTCTTTCTTTTATCCAGGGATATTTCGGGAAATTTATTTTTTAATTTGGGGAGAACGGAAAAAAGTACCTGGCAGCCCTGGTCTGTCATATTGTAAAAGAGGACTACGCGACAAATTTCATAAAAAATTTATATGAAATAAAAAAACTCTCTTCTGTAAAATTTGATATTTGACGCTTACGTTATTTTCGCGTTTAGGGCTCGATATATGCTTTGTTATTTCAAAATGAAATTTTGGTACAATTTATGTTAATTTTGTACAATTTTGCCTTTGCGACGGTACAATCTAAGAATTGTCATGTCCCAACATTAGTCTTATATACATTTATCATCAATGTTAGCGTAGGAGACGGAGTTAGTACTATTTTTTTTTTTTTGACGACTCCACAGCCCTGGTAAATACATCCATCTTATTTTCACAAAAATCTAAAAAGATGATTGCAAAAGGAATAAGGAAGTTTAAGACCTAAGGTTAAGTTTTTCTGACATTAAATGGTACTAATTATTAGCATATTTATTTATGTGGAATAAAATGAGAGAGTATTAAAAAAATGCATTCGCTGCGAATAAAAACACCATTTTTTTTTAATGTGTATTTTCAAACAAAATTAAAATTGAATTGAATTATTAATTCAGTAAATCGCGAAAAAAAAATGTAAAGGTATGCACCGATTGCAATAAAATAAAGCTCATTTCATTCGAAATATGTTTAACTAAGAGTTTTTAGACCAAAACTGTGATTTTGTTCGCCTTTTATTTTAAAACAAAAACAAAATTCGGCAATTTTTTTATATTGTTATTTTGTTCAATCTCTGGGAAAATTTTAAAGCAAAGTAACGGTAATATTGTTGCCGAGTTTCGGTTTCGGAATATGGTGAACCGTTTTCAAGTTATTCCAATATATGTAGTAAAAGTGCCTTAATTTTGGACAAACAGTATATCTTTAAAAGTCTAGGTGATAGAGAAAAATGGAGATAAGATTTGAAATCAGCGACCTCAAGTTAGTAAAGATATTTATCAAAGTTCCCGGCCGCACAAAAAAAGCTCAATTTTGTTCCTTTTTATAATCTTTGAGTCATCCAAACAACATTTTTTTATATTTTTAACTGTTTTGGAGTTATGTATAAGATATAAGTGGTGATAAATATGTGTTCATGGTTTTTGTTTTCAAAAATTATCAAAAATTATTAAAGCAAATAAAACAGTCGAACTTCCATAACTCGAATCACCATTATCCCAAACAAATCTTATGGATACTTCGAGTAACAGAATTAATTGTCTTGATGTAAAACGAATCAATTGAAAACTTGGGTGTTTATTATGTATTTTTTATTTAAAACCGACACTATTTGAAAGCTGCATTAGTATGTACTATGTATGTACATACATATACATATATTTGTAATAAGCAAGTTACAATGCATTGCATTGAAGTAAAATATCGCCATGTTTTGACTTCAAGTAGCTGCTGTAAACCAATTGAGGACTGCAATGTCATATTTTTTTATATTGGGGTATTAATCCTTTAACTAGATAGACGGACGACAACAAGATTCAAACGAGTTGAAAATTAATTCTTCATTTTTAAAATCGACTTATTTTATTAACTTTTATATTTTCTCCATCGACAAACATTTTAAAACAGGTTTATTTTCCAACATAAAAAACAAATGTAAATTCATCATATAGCGCAAATACCACTTGTTAATAAAACTAAAACTTAAGCAAACAAAAAGACACACATAATTTACTAAAAGGGATTCCCCTAAAAAAAGGAATTAAAATATACAAACCAGCTAAAAGGCAAAAGAAAACGAAATAAAGTTTATATGTGTAATAAACAAACAAAAACTTCGAGTTATAGAATTTATATTTTAGTATTTGGATGGAGCTATATAGAACTTCGAGTTATGGAAGTTCGAGTTACGAAAGAAAAGTTGTGTGTTGTTTATTATTCTAGAGCTACTGAAATCCTCATTAGTGCGAGTTAGAGAAAATTTGTGCTAGAGAAGTTCAAGTTATGGAAGTTCGACTGATCATAAAATCATTTTCACATTATGACTTGAGAATGATTTGTCCGTACCAGCAAATGATTTGGAATAAAATGTCCTTTATGTCATATAAACATTGGTTTTTTATTTTCCTAAAATTTTACTGGCGGTAGCTTTTTTTTAAACAAACTTCATTTTGAAACTGGGAATTATTTCCTTCCGAAGGTTACTTTATATTAGATTCAACATTTTTTTTTTAGTTTTCGACCTTCGGCCTTCGTCAGCATTCTTTGTGTCACACTGGATAGTGATACTTTATAAATTGAATGTATTTAACTCAACAATTTTAACAAATAGAAATTTAGCTCATAGAATAAATTCGAAAAATAAAAAAAAATGTTGAATATAATATAAAGTAACCTTCGGAAGGAAATAATTTCCAGTTTCTATTTGTTAAAATTGTTGAGTTAAATACATTCAATTTATAAAGTATCACTATCCAGTGTGACACAAAGAATGCTGGCGAAGGCCGTAGCGGGCCAGAAAATGCATTACATTCTGCTGGTGTCTAATAATTGTAAATTTTTCTTTACATACAATATACATCATTGCTTTCCAAAGGAAAGCTAAGGTAAAATGTAACAAGAAAATACAATATAATAGTCTGGTAGTGTATAAAGTAATTTCTGAAAAATTGAAGGAATATGACTATTACAAAAAAGCTTTATAAAATACATACATAACTGAAATTAAGCTCATAGAATAAATTCAAAAAATAAAAAAAAATGTCAAACTTAATTTTTTTTTTGTGTTGAAAAATTCATAAAAATATTTATAAACGGATAAATTTTCAATTATTAGCCCGGTATATTACGAGGCCATAAATTATTCAAAATGTTAATTTTATTTCAAATGTTTTATCTCAAGAATATCCGCTTAAAATTTTCTATTAAACAAAATCGTCAAGAAGAATTAAAATAACAACGAGCAAAAATTATTGTTCTTTTTACTAAAAAAAAAAAAATAATAATGTAGATGAACTTGAACTACATTTATCAATTTTACCAATAGAGAATGTAAATTTAAAAATCTATCAAGGCGAATGCAAACTATGTACTACACTTATATCCACAAATCTTCGTACAACTTTTTTTCTTGCTTATTTTAAATCATGTATTTATAAAATATATTTTTTTTAATAGCTCGCTAAACTAGTTTTGGACAATTAGATTGATTTTCTGAGGGAGTTCACTCGTCATGTTGGTAACACGAGAAAGTGTATTTTTTGTGTCAGGTTATTTCTTTTAGAGATATTTCTCTATTCATTAGTAAGAAAATTATGTATGACTTTGAAAAGATTTTCAAGATAGATCCTTTTATGGAAAATTTAGTCAATAACCCGAGTAAGAAATAAAATTTTCTATTTATTTTTTTAAGTGACTGCTTTAAGACGCACCTCCACCTGCTTGATTTTCAGCTGCACTTGTAGAACTTTATTAAAACAGTAACAACAACAAAAAGTTGTTAACCTTTAAAAAATCTTAAATTTAAGTGATCATGAGTAGATGTATTATTAAGACTTGTGTGTTTGCGCGTACAAAATACATACATAAATGGTTAAAACACCAGACAAAGCCAAATGCAAAAAATTTAAATGACATTGGCCTAACTTGCAGTCACTAGTACCGGCTCATTCATTTACATATATGTTCGTATGTACATATGTTTGTATCTGAGACGATTATTGTAACAACTTTTATTATTTTAATAAAGATTAATAAATGGGTGGTTTAATTAAATATGGCTTACTGTTATAAAAAACAAAACTGGAATGGTTTTTACACTCTACTTTAATAACATGTTAACTTTATAATTTTGTTTTGATCGTTTTTAATTTTTTCTTTTGTTGTAAATAGAACGTAAAAAAGTAATACACTTTCATGTAGGCCTCCATATATTTTACCATTCTCTTTTAAATTTTTTTTTAATTATTTACTTTTCATTGTTTTTTCGAAATAGTGCAAAAAAGTTGCCTTTTTAAAAAACAATGATAATTAAAATTTTTTTTTTTAATTTTGTTTTTGTTTAGTTGTTTCAGCAAAAATTTTATGGTTTCACACAAATGCAATAAAAGAGTTGATAAAAAAATAGTGAATTTTTGTGTTAATTTTTTAAACCAAAAAAAAAACAAATTTTAATATATAGTGCATATCCCATATCACATTACAAAAAACAAGTAAGAGTGCTATATTCGGCTATGCCGAATCTTAGACTACATCGTTCACAATTGGGCAATAGGAACAGAAACAAGGCGAATTCAACTACAGGTGGTGTCGCAACTACAACAATCCAAAAACAACAGAAACAACATAGATGCAAGGCGAATTCAACTACAGGTGGTGTCGGAACTACAACAATCCAAAAACAAAAGAAACAACATTGGGGTTTTTGCATTGCATTGTTAGTGCCATTAGCTCGAAATGTCAACCATTATTAGCAAAACACTAACAAATCAAAACAAATTAGTTCGAACTGTCAAAATCAGATGCCGTTTCGACACCACCTGTAGTTAATTCGCCTTGGTCAGATGTTGTGTATTGATAATCAAGATGATTGTACCTTATTTGAAAACTTTAGCTCTTGCCGTACTTCAGATATACATACGTAAAGCAAAACAAAAAAAAAACAACAAGTAATTTATGGGTAAAATTAGAGCCAGTGGTGGCTGTTTGCTCATATCTCAGCCGTTTGTGAATCGATACGGCTGAATTTCAATAGCAAACAATTTCGGACCATATGTGACATACATAAATACACATATAACAACCAAGTCAACATCATATCTGGGGTCTTCGGAAGCCCCGTTTCAACAGACATAGTTAAATCAACTTCGTTCCTCATAAGGAACCAGAATATATGTATGTATATAACTACATACATACTTTATATAGTCTAAGATCAATATTGTAGAATTCACAAACGGAATGACAAGCATATACTTTTACCTTCGGTAAAGGGTATACAAATATTCAAAAATTAAATACCAAAAAAAAATGTTTTTTACTTCTACAGAAACGCATGTTGCAATTGGTCTACCATTACTAATTCTGCTAAGTGACGGTAGTTTTATATTTAAATTCGAATTAAAGGTTATTCGAATTTATATTTAAAACAATTTTTTCAACTGAAATATACAATATTGCTCCAAACAGTTCACAATTTGTGAAAAATTTTCAAGTAATTGCTACTTTACGCTAACTAAATAAAGCTTCTTCCTGGAGTCACATTTCACAGCGCCGATATAAATAATAAAGTTGGGAATTAATTTACAAAAGCTGCAAAAGACAGAACATCATGATGCTAAAAAGAACTTTTTGTACACCCTTCATGAACTTTTTAAGTCTAGAAATGGGTCTCCACGTAGCAATTTTTTTTTTTGCTAAGAAGAAGAAAAAACGTAGGCAGAACAATGGCGCAATAATTGCTGATTATATTGCTGAAGAACACGTGAAATTGATTTGCCATAAAATGAAATGTCAGATAAATGACAACTGATTTTATAGCAGATTGCTAAGCAATAATTGCTGAAACAATCGGAAGAGCAATCATTGCGCAATGGATTGCAACTTATGGCAATATTCGATCCATACGTCGCAAATTTAATGGCGCAATCAAATTTGCCGCAATAAATATTGCTACGTGGACACCTGGGGTTAAATAACTGAACAACTGAATTAGAAGATTTTTAGTACTGAAAAATACCTATGCATTCGATTTCCAAATTAAAACAAGTAAGAAATTTTAATAAGTGTTGCCATTTTTGCGCTTTATGGTATTTTATGACTTTTTTGGTCTCACTACCCTTTTTTGTCCGAATATTTTTTAAAAAGGGTTTTTTTTGACGATTTCTCCATTTCATTGTGAAGATTCTAGTGCTTTTTGTTAGAATCTTAGGATTTTGGTTTTTCCAATTTAAGTAATTTTTTGCAACAAAATACCTCGTACTCGCATATCGCTATTTTGTTGTTGAAAAAAACGAAGCAAATATTATTGATTTTATACAAAACTTCATTAATGATTTGTCTCTTATAAATTAAATATAAAGTTGCCTAAAGAATCTACCATTGCAAAAATGGAAAAATAAGGAAAGAACTGATATATTTTGGATTGACGTCTAAAATTTTAAAAAATCTTTATTATTCGTATACTTTCGTTTCCTTTCTCAAATGCCGAAGTCGAAAAACATTTGGCTTAATGAATTTTTTTTTTTTACCCAAGCTCAGCCAATTCATTATTGCATATTAAATACGATCTAAAACAATAAAATGGTTGTTGTATTATTTTACAAATTGCCTTTAAGTGTTTACACAAAAATTCGTCTAAATAAAACATTTGAAAGATCTGTGTATTTAACTAAAACCGTGATGAAAAAGCTGGTGGTACTCATTTACCTTTGATACATTTCTCTTTTCGAAAAATTTGGTATAGAGCATGGCATATGGCCCAGATTTAAATATTGGGTACTTTTTATTATAAAAAAGCCAAATAAATTGGTGCTTTTGGTACTTTTATAGCATTTTATAAAATAATGGCACTTATGGCCTTTTTCATAAATTATATTTGAATAAAAGTTTATGTTTAAAATTCGTTTTTCATTTCAAAAAAACCAAGTTAGAGAGTACAGTCGGTCAAGCCTGACTACATGATACCCTACACCACAGTATTTTAAAACACATTTACGAGAGTGTACCCTATTCTGGAGCCATTGAGAACCATGTTTTTGTGTCCATATAAATATGGATCTATCTCTGTTTTAAATTTCATTAAAATCGGCTTGATAGTTTCTGAGAGGCAGAAATTACCCTTTCTCCCCTAGTGCTCCCAATATTTTAAGGTGTTACATACGTCAGCAAAAATGCGTAATAAAATTATTCGAAAAACTACATATATATGTATGTACATATGTATGTATTTTTATACCCACACCACAATAGTGGTCCTAGACCCACCTTAAAGTATACCGATCGACTCAGAATCACTTTTTGAGTTGATCTACCGATGTCTGTCCGGCTGGCTGTTGATGTAACCTTGTGCGTAAAGTACAGGTCGTTCTTATTGGCACAAGGACCAAGCCTATTGAAAAGGACCACGAGGGGTTATAGGGGGCAATTTTTGCCTCTCAGAAACTATCAAACCGATTTTAATGAAATTTAAAACATAAATAGATCCATATTTTTACGGACACATAACCTATGCATTTTTAAAAAAAAAAGACCACCAGGGGAGATAGGGGCAATTTTTCCTCCTAGTAAATAATCAAACCGATTGTCATGAAATTTAAAAAATAGATAGATCCCTATTCATATAGCCATACACTCTCGAACATTTGTTTTTAAATACTGTGGTGTAGGGTAACATATGTTCGGGATTGACCGACTATACTTTCTTACTTGTTAAATATGAATTTGTTTTTAAATAGAATTCGTAAAAAAGGCCATTATAATACATATTAAATTTTACCTAAAGATGGAATGAAATTAACTGAAATCCTAAACAACTTACTTGTAGTAGTTGATGTAGATGTAAGAGGAATGATAGTGATGGTTGATGCATTTGATGGGATTTTTCTTAGATTTGCACGAATAGTACCCGTATTATCACTACTGACACTTTTATTATCTGTTATATTACCTCTTTGTCTACTTGAACTAGTTTTAGTTTTAGATTGTAGACCACTAGTAGCAACAGCATTGGAAGCAGCTAACAATGGTTGTGACTTGTTATTGTTTTGGTGTTGTTGATTGCTGCGATGATGAGTAACAATTGTTGAGTGGTTACTAGTTGGATGATGAGTACGACGAACATTTGTATTAGGTGAGGATACGGGGGCCTGGTTATTATTTGCAGAAGGTATTGTACGTGAAGTCGATGTAGTTGTTGGTTTACGTTGACGACTGTTATGCGTTGCTGCTGTTGCCGTTGTTGTGGATGATATCTTTAAAATATTTTGTTCGAGCTGGTCATTTGAATGGGAATATTGTGTGGGTTGGAGTTGCAGTTGCTGATGCTGTTGTTGAGATTGCGTAAGAGTATTTGTAGAACGTGATCTATTTGAAATTGTCGTTCGTTGTTTGATTAATGTTGGGGTTATTGTCTTATTTATAAGTTCATGATTTTTTTGTACAATTGGTATATTATGTTGCACAACCAATTGATTTTGTTGCAATTCACTTTCATAGCGTCGGGATAATTGTGTATTTGACAATTCGATATGTTCTATTCTCGAACGTGGTCGATTACGTGAAACAGGTTGTTTCTTACTCTGATTTTCAAATTTATCTATGGAGGTAGAGGTGGGAAGAAAGTGTACTTCCTCATTTGGTATTTTTTTAGTTGTCTTATCACCATATTTTAATGATCTTGGAGGATCAACAGCAACTTGTTGTAAATTTACTTCCGCTTGTTTTTGTTTAGCTGCCTCTGTTGATGTTGCATAAGTTGTAACAACTAAAATGATGGTATATGTTGCTGGCAACAACCAACATTTATATAGTTTCATTGTTTTAAAATGTGCACATGCATGTGTGTATCTGTTATTAATTGAATGGTAAGTTGTTTCTAAAAAAAACTATAGATTTATTTTCATAAAATTGTTAAAATTTAATAATGATGTTTATTTGTTTTGGAAATTTATTTCTAATTCCATTAACTACTTGTTTTTAGATAATGAAAACAGAATTTCATGTGGAACAATAAAATACAAAAATGTTGTTCCTTTATCCATATAATTTCACACACGAAATTTTGTTTTTATTTTCTTAAAATAATTTAAATGTTTGTTATGTATTATTTAAGTTTTTTTCGAACCATTTAATTTCACTACACTACATTTATTGTGCATATAATCTAGTTATTCCGAAGTACCCCAAATTAAAAAACGATTTTAAAAACCTTAATTTTAAAAAAAAAACTTTGCGATTTTGTTGTATTTTGCAAATTTTTATTGTTTGTTTGGTTTTAACCTGGGGCCTGATTCTGGCAGTCGTGATCGAGTAATTTCTCGATTCGAAAGCAATTTATTATCTAATTACTCCAGTCAAAACTGGACGAATCGGAATTATTTTTTCAGTATTATAAAGCATTAATTTGAGTTTCACAATACTAAAAAAAATAATTTCGATTCGTTATGTATCGACTGGAATAAAATTGCTTTCGAATCGAGAAAGTACTCGATCACGACTGCCAGAATTAGGCCCCTGACCTAATAAAAGTTTTTTATAAAAGGGTAATGTTATGGTAAGAGTACACCAAAAGATTACTTCCGACGCTTCACAAATAATAGCAGGTTTTACTCTTGGTAATAAAGTATAATTGTAAACCTTGTTAAACTATTAAGCTCTTATTTACTATGCTGTGGTTAAAAAATAATACAACAATCTGCAGTAAGCATTTGTTAAATTTACCAGGAAAAAACTGGCAATCGTTTTGTTTTCAAACTGATGAAAATCAAACAAAAATCAGCTGACACATTAGTTTACAACACCTGCGGAAAAGACACTCACGCTTTAAAGTATAAAATCTTATCAAATTTAACAGAGTTGTAAACTCGACACAAAGAGTGAAGTCGCTGATGATTTTAATCTTGTTGTTCAAAACTTTAATACATACAAAGAAATAGAAAAATTACACCCCTGCAAACAAATGGAAGATATCCCCTAAGGCAATAGTTTAGCAATATCCCCAATATGTCATCTAAAAGGAAATAATCAAAGCAATTTTTTTATTTTCTAGATAAAAAAAATTTATTAAATATTTGTACGTCATAAATAAAAAAATAAGAAAAATTAAATCAAAAATATTCTGCAGAAGGCAAATATATAAATTAAATAAATCTGTAATATATTAATCTGTTGCCTTTTCAACTTAATCCAGATATTACTCAACCCTCATAATTTTGTTGGAAATTACAAAATTATTTTATTTTACTTTATTTTATTTGTAAGTATAATTTACTTATTTATACATATGTATGTTTGTGATAAAAAAAATGTATGTTAAATAAAATGAATGTTTTTCAAAATGCAAAATCTTCTTTTTATCATCCCAATGATATTTTGGCGATATCTTCTTATTTTCTTATATGTGGTTATCTGGCGATATTGCCAGTTTATCATCTAGCAGAATCGCTTTCGTATTGCTAAGGAGTATTGCTATCGAGACACGTTTCTTCCCGAAGGAAGTATCTTCCGCAATACGAAATCGATTATTGCCGCAATAATATTTTTCATCCAGGCAATACGTTTGGCAATACGTATGGAGTATTTCTGTGTTTACTGGGACATTTACAGAATGTCATCATTAATTTATCAATTAATTTTGATTGGTTTAAATGTAAATTACGCGTGAGAGAGTTTGTGTAATTGCAATATAAAATTTGCGTGTGTGATAAAAAAAATTTAAATCTCCCACTATTTTTCACGCACTTAAAGTTGCTTAATTTTGAGATAAAAATGATTAAAAAAAATTTAATAGAACTAATTTATTATTTATGTTTTAATAAAAAAGTACATACTACTTTCATCAATTAAATTTTCGTAAATGTACGTGATTGTGCCAGAGTGGGTGATACAAACAAAAATTTTGTAGTGAGCGTTTATGAACTAAAAAAAGTTAAAATTCCTCGCGGTTGATTATTTTTTTCCAATTTTTTTTTTTAACAAATCTTTTTTATATTAATTAACTTGCCCACTCGTGTCCTTAAAAACTTATTAATACACATAATAACTATAAACAAATCTATTTTGTTAAAACTTAAGGTACTCGTTTTATTTTTTTTTCTCAATTTGTATCTTGTCGAAGTTAATTTTTAAAAGTTAATGTAATTTAAATAATTTTGAATATAAACATAAGTTTATACAATATTTAGTAGGTCAGTTCGACCTTAGAGCTATTGATTAAATTATTATGAATAAAAGTATGTTATCTTTTATATTAGTTGAATTTTATTTTAAAATGTTTTTGTTATTATATAAATAAAACAAAACTTTTTAAACAATCTACAGGTTTCTACCAATTCTTTTAATTTTAACACTTGCATTGTAAATTTTTTTTTTTTTGTTTAAAAGATATGAAATGGAAGCAGTGAACAAAAGTCGTTGTTGATCCAGTTAATAAATTGTAAATTATTTGTTTATTTCTATTTTGCACTATATATTTATGTATACATTTGCATTCACTACAACAAATTAACTAACCAACCACCTGTGCTGATTTTCTTTAAACGAAGTACTGCGCGTGCTCAACCGTCGAAGTTAAGCTATTGACTGCTGTTTGATTTCAGTTCCAAGCACTTTACTTTGAATTGTGCAGATTCGCTGTTTGGCCATAAGCTTAAAAACACCAACCATTCCGTAAATGCATTTAACAACCTAACTATTCATCTGAATTCTCTTTTACTCTCTATATCTCCGAGATGAATTATATGTAAGTTGGTATGTAGGAATGTACTTCGTTTAATGGAAGTTTAAAGTGCAATGATTTTTTTTTTAATACCCTAGCCGATTTACGAGAAATATTCATAGTAAAAACAAACCTGCTTTTTGATGTGTCTTCCAACCTCTAACTATTAAAATGGTTTTAAAGTGACTAAGCATTGGACTTAATGATATGTACATGTAACTACTAAGTTATTCTGTTACATATGACTTCATTTTAGTGGTTTAAAATATTGATCTATTATGCTAAGTATTTATTTCTTTATAATTCTTTAAAGGGAGCTTTAGTTAAACACATCAAGAAGATTCATTGATTAGTAATATGTATTTTATTTAGCAATATGTGGCGGTTATATGAGTTTTAATTTTCTCACACGTACCTGCTGTATATAAACTAGAGTTTTCATTCCATTGGTTATACCCTTCACCTAGGGTTGCCAGACAACCAAATTCAAATAACTGGACAATGTTTAAAATTCACCTGGATATTGGAAAAATAACTGCACATTTTAAAAATGTCATATTACATATCATCACCTAAAATCTAAAAGGCCGTAAATAACAAAAAAAATTAAATCGACTTTTTGATTAGTTTTGATGTAGTTTGGTTAATTACATCATGATCAATCAGATATGTATATTTAGATATTTAGTATTGTTATTTATAGAATTTACTTACTATTTTTAAAGATTTCGTTGACGAAGCTAAGTGCCGGTTCACACACGTCAAGTGTGGCTCGTCAAGTCTTGTGCTTTTAGGAGAGAAGGGAAAGATAATGCCATTTGTTTTCCCCTCGTTCCTAAAAAGCTTACTTTCTTATCGGATTGAATTCAATGAGGTTTAATATTTAGCATTTTTTTTTTATTTGACACCAACAAAAATTTTTTTTGTAAATATTAAAAATTTTTTTATTCACACAAACATGCTCCATACTTTTTTCCTATGTTTATGTGTAGTTTATTTGGCCTTTCAGTTTATTTCAAAGCAACTCTATAACAATGTTTTTAACAAATTTATTTTTAACAAAAAAGACAATGATAAACAATCGCTAGATTGCCCGCTTATAGTCAGCTAAATCTTGGGTGTTCAGCCGATTAATTTTTGTTTTATAGATTAATCGAACAATTTTAGACGATTAATTGTTCGATTAATTTCAAATTGCTAATTTCGATTAAATGATTAATCGAACAATTAATGCCTATTAATCGAATAATAATAATACATATATGGGTTTTCTGTTAAATGTATAATTTATTAAGTTTTAAGTCAAAGAACGAAACCAAATGTACATATTTGTCCGTTGGAATTAAAAAAAAAACAGTCATGTTTAGTGAGTAATACAGCATATATTTTTGTTACATTCGTTTAACACAATTTAATAATTAATTTCACAAAAGAAAAAAGAACAAATATATGTTCACTCAAAGATTTGAATCAATTTATTTTTTAGCAAACTAATGTATGCACCTCTTGAAAATCAGTTTAGTATGGCTAAAACTGTTTCGAAGCATAATATTTTAGAAAGCAAAAAACTTTCTGAGGGTCGGCCAATAACACAGTACAGGTGATTGATTCGGGACTCAATTATGATATTTGCTTATGAAAGTAGACCCAAAAAAAAAGAATTTCTGCATCATTAGTTCGTTCGGTCATGGTACCTCAATAAATAATTTAAAAATTAATTTGAAGTTAGTAAGTATCGTATAGGGGAATTCGTCACGTTTTAGGCTCTTTTGTTTGTCATAACTCGAGAACCACTATTCCGAATAAGCTAAAAAAAATTTAAAAAAATTAAGAATTACAATTCCTTTAATCTGTTCACACAACGTTTCGCTACATAAGAAACAGTTTCGCAGTTATAAATAAATGTATGAAGAAAAAAAATATTTTTTGCCCAAAAAATTAAAATTTTTTATTTTTAATCATAAAAAATCCAAAACGGTAAAAAAAAGTGTCAAGTCGCATAACCTATGAACAAAATGACACATACATAAATCATGAAAATCGATGAACGGGTTTCGCTTTTTTCACAATTAATTAAAGGAATGAATTTCAAAAATTTGCTCGAGATATCCACAAAATTCTTTGTGATTCTCAGAATTAAGAAAAAGTAATAAACAAAAGGTTATTTGATTTTTATGATTGCGGTAGCAAAGTAATTAGCGTTAATAAATGTGAGTGGACAATTAAAAGGAAAAAAGGAAAGTGCACTTTTTTAATTATTTGGATTTTTCCGACCAATTTGAATGATGCTGATTGGACACCCGATATTTCAAATAATGGACCACAACCGCTAACACAAATCGAAATGAATTACATTGTGGCTAAGATGGGACTATCACAACAAAACTCCGAAATGTTGACATCATTTTTGAAAAGCAGAAAACTGACACAGCAAAATGTCAGCGCAACATATTCCGTTGACGAAGCAAATACATTCACCTACTCCCATGATATCCCAGGCTTAGTGAAAAAATTGGGAATGGATTATATCGCTGGCGACTGGCGTTTATTCATCGATGGTTCTGTTTCAAGTTTGAAGGCTGTGCTATTGCACAAAACGAACAAAAAACCGTTCATTCCACTGGGATTCAGCACAACTATGAAGTAAACGTATGAAACATTGGGCGAAATTTTGGAGAAAATCTACTACAATGTAAACAAATGGAAGATTTGCTGCGATCTAAAGCGATTGCGATTGGAAAGCAGGAACTCCCGAGATCGAGAAACAATTAAAATTACGGAATAAACCTTTGATAAAGGATCTAGATGATATTTTGTTGCCATCGCTCCACATGAAATTAGGAATAGCTGGGAAATTCATCGAAGTGGTAGTCAAAGATATTGATGATGCCTATGACTGTTTGAAATCCATCTTTCGAAAACTCAGTGAAGCTAAAATTACCTCAGGAATCGGACGAACAAGGAGAAAGGTTCCACCAGGTGACCATGCCAATAAAAAAGCGATTCAAAGGCAAAAAATTGGATGCATTGCTTGCGGAGGTTTGTTGGTGGAGTTCTAAAATTATGCAGTTTGAAATTTGTGGACACACTGAACAAAACATGCCCTTAAATATTAGTGCCGGTTCACACACGTCAAGTTTGACTCGTCAAGTCTTGTGCTTTTAAGAGAGAAGGGAAGAGAGCATGCCATTTCTTTTCCCCTCTCTCCTAAAAACTCAAGACTTGACGAGTCAAACTTGACGTGTGTGAACCGGCACTTACGTCTATCTCGGTGATGATATTTACGATGATGATGCAGACTCAGAACATGAATATGAACAACCTACGAATAAAATAAGGTCATAAGAACCACAAGCCTCAACTTCAACGAGGGTGGATAGTGACAATAATTGAAAATGTTCTAAATATTGTTTCCATGAATAGATAACATATAAAAATTGCATATTTTCTGTGTAAGAATAGCTGTAATATGAATCGAAATGTTTATTTGCATGCAAAATAAAGAATCAATAAAAAAGTCATCAATGTTTTTTCCAAAGAATTTTGTGGATATCTCGAGCAAATTTTTGAAATTCGTACCTTAAACTAATTGTGAATAAAAGCGAAACGCGTTCATCGATTTTCATGATTTATGTGTCGTTTTGTTAATAGGTTATAATATAGGACTTTACGTGAAAGTAATAGGACTTGACACTTGTTTCTACTGTTTTGGATTTTTTATGAATTAAAAATTTAAATTTTTTTGGGCAAAAAATATTTTTTTTCTTAATACATTTATTTTTGACTGCGAAACTGTTGCTTATGTAGCGAAACGTTGTATGAACAGATTAAAGGAATTGTAATTCTTAATTTTTTTAAAATATTATTATTCGGACTAGTTATTCTCGAGTTATGACAAACAAAAGAGCCTAAAACCTGACAAATTCCCCTATACGATACTTACTAACTTCAAATTAATTTTTTAATTATTTATTGAGGTACCGTGTAATTTAACATAGGTCTAAACCGAAACTGAAGTCAGTTGTTTTATAAACATTGGTTAATAGTTTATAGAGCCCATTTCGAAAATATTCTAGCTACGCGCAGAGAAAAAATATGGCTGGGCATGGTTACGGCAACTACTCTATGTTTATAGTAACAATATATTATTGTCGTACACAAAAAATTGTTATTTTTATTTATCAGGAATATTATAGTAACTGTAAACATTTCAATGCTTATCGCAATTATAAATTTAAGTATAGTTGACTTAAAAATTATCATGTTTCTAACAACTAAATAATGATAACTTTGAAAACATATTACATATATTACTCACAACTATTTCAAGATATTTTATAGTCATATATATATATGTAGTCATAACATGATAAATTTCTATACGTTATCATAATATGTTTAAGATGCAAACAAAATATATTTACTCTAATAATATTTTGTTAGCGCCATTTGTAAAATAATTTTGTATCAGCTGTGTCGTTTGTTTTACATACAATATGTCTTTGGAATTATTTGTTGGTTGTCAATAAAAAAAATGTTAATGTGTGAAACAGTGATGTTAGCCGTACGTGGTAATTTTGGGCCGCAAAAGGTAGCAAGGTAATTTTAATTAAAATACGGTAAATTTGATATGTAAGTTTTAAATTTAAACTTTTGAGAGGTGATTTGATATGTAAGTTTTAAATTTAAGCTTTTGAGAGGTGATTTTCAATTCAAAAATAGATAAATGTTATAGCAAAAAATAAGAACATTAATTAAGTTTCTGCAAATGTTTTCGTAACACCGATATGTGCAAAATAAGAAAAATTAAATTACTCTTGTATGTATATTATTAATTTTATATTAAACTTTTTGTTTGTTTAAAAATCAACAAAACTATAGTTTTCAGATTATTTCAAGTAGGGAGCAGGGATTAAATGTTGCTTAAGTTACGTGTTTGGCACTTGAATACTCCGTATTTGAATCAAGTATTCTGTACATGATTTAAGAAAAACCGTATTAACCGTACTAGTGACACCGATTTTCCTTGGTCTAAGTACGGATGGATTGTTTTTTCTTGTGAATGTAACAATTCAAAAATTATTTAAGTATATTTATAATTAAATGAATTAAACAAAACATTATTTTTTTGCCCCCTTATTCATAAAAAATATTTCAGTTTTAGAACATGAAGTTTAACATGAAATATTTTTTATGAATAAGGCCTTTAATGTTAATCACATACACTTGTGCGCTAAGCGTATTAAGGAAAAATATTTTGAGTTGAATGAATATACATATCGATCGATGGCTTGATATAAAAAAGGTCTTACTCGATTTTTTTGTTTGATTACAGGGGAAGAAAAATAACTTAATAAAACCCGTACAGTTTTAGATTAAAAAAAAGATATAATGCAATTTATAATAAAAATACAGCCACTTAACAATTTTAAATCAAGATACATGCGGCATTAGCTACCAGAATAAACAAAAATGCTATTTTTAAAAAAAATCGAGTTACGCCTTTTTTATATTAAGCCATCGATATATACGGGCTATTTCAAATTTGTTGAGCACCTGCTGAAACCGACATACTATGGCTCTTATTTCGTTAAGTTTTATGAATTGAAAAAAACGTTGTACAGGGTTTGGATGACTATAATTGAAGGATATGACGTGCAAAGTTTTACGTTGAAAAGTCTTCTCCTAAAGAATTGGTGGTCATCTAAAATTCGAAAAATTAATAAAGCGACTTGAAACTTGCAAGAGTTTTTTTATCCATTCCGTTTTCTTTGTAATAGGATTTGGTTTTCATATCCAAACCAATACAAAATATAGTCACTAGACTTGGAGGATATATCCACTAAAAAAAATTGTTGATATCGCTGCTGGGTGCATGCAGGTTTACAAGTGAAACCAAAATTTTCCGAATTTTGAACTTTCTGAAGATTTTACATAGGGTTTTTGCGCCGTTAAATAAAAATGAGTTTTAAGCGCAGAATAAAAAAAACTGTGTAATTTTATAAAGTTTGAGGCATATCAAGTTGGTGTCAGCGCACCAATAACGTATCACGGACATATCAAACTTAAAGGAAATTAGCGTAAATTTTTTAAAAATGTACCTTTTTTGCGTCTGACAATCTGAATTGTCTTTTAAGTAGGCCAGTGTATTGCGTGATGTGAGTAACTTTGTAAAGGGCACCTCCGAGGTGAAAACGCACTTTAAAATTTTTAAACGCAAAAATTTTATGAACTTTTGAAAATTTTTGCAAAAAAACAATTTTTTTAAGCATTTTTTATATCAAAACATGGCATGGGAACATGTTTAGGAATCCAAATAAATTCTTCACGACGAACTAAACTGATAAATTGCAAAAAAAAATAACTTTTTTCAACACTGGCGCGTGCAGCGGCTGTTTTCTCCAAACACATTTCGCTTTGTGACAACTAAAGCACTGTATGAATTCCGCTCAAACGTACATCGAATAAAAGACTTCACTGAGCTTGATACTAAAATTGAAAACGCACCAAAAAATTTTAAGGATTTAACATTTTATGAAGGAAACGAAATTTGTCTAACCTCAAAAAGTATCCTTGTATGAAATATTTGATTTGGTTTCAGATTATACATTTAAAAAATCCTGAAATTCGTAAAAAGAAAACTGAGAAGCAAAACAAATTGTAATCATAGTAGCCTTTGCTGAATGCTTCTAAGAACAAATATGTGAGTAAAGCAATTGTAAAAAAGATTTGGTATGCATACTTATAATTATTATATTTTTAATTTTTTTAATTTTAAACCGTCGTAAAATTTGCGCCGTTTATTATATCGGTTTATACACACGCAACATGTCAGACAAAAAAAAAATTTAAAAAAAAATGTCTAGGTGCCGTAAATTTTTGAAGTTGCCCATATATGTATATATATGTATATGTGTACTTATTTGATTCTTTATTTGATATTTTGCTGTCTCATACATAAAAAATACAATAATTTTTGTTAAAAATATATTTAAACGCGAAAATGTCCATTAAAATTTTTCTTAAAACACATTTTATCTTATCTGTTGTTCCAAATGACAGGCGATGGACTGAGTGCTTTTCATATAAATTTTACTACGCAATCAATCGCCTGTCATTTGGAAACAGCATATTAAAGTTTTGATTAAAACTCTTTGCGTACGATAATTTCTTCTTGAAAAAATAAAAGTTAACATCACTGGTGCAACAAAATGAAAAATCGATGCAAAATTTTTTTTTATTTTATGTGCAAGTGTGTTGTAGCATAATATGATTTCTTCTTAACTAATTATGATTACCATGAAAATAATATGATTACTTCTTAACTTATTATGCTTACCATAACAATAACATAACTACTTCTTAACTTATTATGGTTACCATAGCAATAATATACTTACTTTCTAACTTATTAAGGTTACCACGAAAATAATATGATTACTTCTTAACTTATTACAATATTAATGCACATTCGGGCATTTTTTCTGTTAATGCCCTAGCCCGCCTCCAGACGGGTTCAGCAAAAACATTCATGTTCAGCAGCGATTATATTTTTTAAAATGAAAACTTAATAAATATTTCAATTGAACGTTTAGATACTCACCAGTAATTTTTTCGGCCCGATCTAAAGCTTTAAAATATTATTTTTTCGATGCACAATATTAACTTCCTTCACAAAGAATAAAAAATGAACGTTGCCGTTTAAATTCAAGATGACAGTGTACTTTTTGTCAAACTCGTGAGAGTGTTGCCTCTGAATGAAAACTGTTTGATAAAATAAGCTTTTATTTACACCTAGAATTATTTATTAAGAACATATCGAGCCCTAATAGCAAAAATTATGTAACCAACAACATTTTAGATTTTTGTTTTTTGATAAAAAATAATCGAAAATTTTTGATCATTTGCATCATCTCTAAAAATCTTATATCTCTGGGAAGTACCTTTACAAAATAAGAGCAAAGGCAATTTCAAACGAAACCCTAGCCTTGAAGCAAAAATATTTTAAAAAACCTTCTCCTGTAAAATTCTATTTTTGTTGGTTACATCATTTTTGCTATAGGGCTCGATATTGTCAAAATTAAAAATTTGATGACGGTTTTTATTACCTTGAGGCGGACTTAAAGAGCCATTATTTCTCCTAGCTCCCGAACAAATACCCTCTCGAAATAAGGCTTTTTAAGTGAAAAAACCCTGTCCATAAACGGAAAAGTTGTTTAAAAAACATTAAAATAAAATTTAATATTACCTATTTTCGGGATATAAAAATCCTTCCAAGTCAAAATTTTATAACTCAGACTTATATAAAATTCATCCAACACACGACGGTATATACATCTGACGAATCGGAAAAACAAAATGGCCGAGGTATGATCAAAAAACTGAAATCCTAAAAAGTATATTTTTATTTTTATACCTTTTACAATAGGTGGAAAAGTTGAACATATTAGAGCACGCTTAGGAACTGATTATGTTATACATATCTAACATTTTTTAAGTCTCACGTTCACGCACGCTTGCGGCAAATAAAAAAAACTAAATTTTTTTTAAAGGTGTTATAGAAAGAAATTTATTTCCTGTTCTGTAAAAGCAAATACATTCATGCAATAAATTTTTGTTTACTTGTAGAGAGGTTTATTTGAAATAAAACAGACTAGAACTTGTTGCACATACACCCTGCAAGTAATGCCATTCTGTTACGAACCGTTTGGTTTGGCAATGTTTCCCACTAGCTCTTGTGCATTTTTTCTCGGAGGGTTCCAACCCTCCTCACCAGCCACGTATCCGAACACGAAAAAACTATGAAAACTAACAAAACTGACAACTACACAACAATCTACCACCTAATAAAGAATTTTGAGGCTGATGTTGGTTTCATTTCCACACACGCATGTTAAATGTAGCCCACAAGGTATTATGACTAGTCCAAAGGTAACCCCAATGTATGCAAAAAAACTTGGTCTATTTAACATTACGATGTCCTAACGCAGGACTATATAACCCAGTCTTAAAACTAAAAAACTAAGACATGCCGCTTCACTACAAACTCTTTGTATACCCTTCACCGAAGGTAAAAGGGTATATATAACTTTATCATTCCGTTTTTGATTGCTACAATATTGATCTTAGACCCTATACACTATATATATTCTGGATCCTTATGAGAAGGGAAGTTCAAATCCGGTTGTCCGTCTGTCTGTTGAAATAGGTTTTCCGAAGCCCCCGGATATTATGGGGGCTTGGTTGGTATACATTTATATCAGGTATTCTTATTATAAATTTGCTATTGAAATTCAGCCAGATCGGTCCAAAAATGGCTGAGATATGAGCAAAAAACCACGACTACCTCTAATTTTTTCCAAAAATATATTGTTGTTGATGTATTTTTATTACTTTTTTCTGTATATCTGGAGAACGCCTAGACAAAAAGTTTACACATTAGGTGCACACATTAAGGTTATCAATAAAATGCAAAAATGTTATGACCAAAATATAAATTTTAGATCTTCCCGAGTCCAAGTTATATAACCCAAGTAAATGGAAAATTTCTTCTTAAACACATCGGTCTCTTAAATCGGTTTAAAAATGGGCAAGTTATGAGTAAAATACTCTTAAAATGAGCTATAAAATATGGGTAAATTTTAGGGCTATCATATGACCTCTGGATACGCCTTATATATCAAATGATCAGAAATCTTTTGTAGAACATATAAATTTTGTTTGAAAAATACCCATTTTTGGGAACCATAATTTTTTCCGATTCCATGTTTTATAACCCAATAAAATGGTAAATTTCTTCTTAAGCACGTCGATACATAAATCGGTCAAATCAGTTAAAAAATGTATGAGTTATAACAAAAATACTGAAATCCTAAAAATTACTCTTCTTTATAATTAAGTTTGTTTTACATAAAAGTACAAAATACTTTTACTAAATTTATAAATGCCTTGCCAGACTATTTAAAAAATGCAAGCTTTTTTGTTACGCAATTAAGCGTTATATTTTGTTAAAATTTATGTAATTTCGGACAGAATTGTCGGTCAGTTTTATTGAGTACTCTACGAGTGATATAATTGTTGTGATCACGATCCTGCAGGGCAAGCAAACAGGCTAAAGAATCCGTAAAGATAGTGATGTTACGAAAAGATTGGGAAATTGAAAAATCTACTGCCTTATCAATCGGTAATAGTTCAGCGACAAAATACGGCCAGTATAAAAGGATTCAATATGATTCGTGCCATGGTGAACAAAAGCAAAGCCGGTAAAATTATCAGCCACAGAGCCATCATTAAATATAACCTCTGCGTTATTAGCCAAATGCAAGTTAAACTTTTCCAAAAAAGGCTATTCACAACAGCCGTGTTGGCATCTCGTTTGCTCTTGACAACGCCCTTGAAAAACTCCACATCAAAGACCATATTTTTATTAGAGCTGACTACTTTCTCCAGAACGCTCGTATTCTCAAAGATGAAGCTGTACTGTTTGCAAACTGCTGCGGCGCTAATATTGATAGTATTTGGCGAAACCAAGTGTTCCATAACAGGACAATTGTGACTTATTGACTTCAAGATTTCTTTGGCGGTGGCCAACACAAAACGCAACCTAGGGGGTAGCTCACATGCCATATCGCTGGCTTTACATGTAAAGGCTCTAAGTCCACTTTTTTAAGAAATGGAGATTTTAATGCAGTAATGTGCAATTACAAAGAAACAATTAATGTTATCTCAATTTTTGTTGTTGTTTTGTAGTGATGAGCAAAAGCGCTAAGTTCAATTTATCACAAGTAAAAGCTCTAAGTCCCATTTGAAAGTACAGTTTAACTATTTCTCTCAAATTGTTCCATGTACAATTTTCAAATATGGATTTAGAGCCTTTACATGTTAAGCCAGCGATATGATAAATAATATGAGCTGGGGTAGACCGAAGTAGGCCTTGCCTTAAATAATTATTTATACAGGACTGAAATAATCCTAGTGCATTTTTGCCCAAATTTGCAAATGTAGAAGCAGCATATTCAATTCTGGGCCTAATAAAGGACCGATAAATTTGTAGTGCCATACCAGGATCCACACCAAGGTTTCTATGATTTACAATTTTGAAAAATTTACAGGTTCTTTCTGTGTTCTTGAGCGCGGCGCGAATGTGTTTAACAGAAGAATTGTTGCATGATAAAACTCTCCCAAGAAACTTGATTTCAATTACATCTGGGATACTGCCAGAGGTTATCGCTATATTAAGCGGACGGGGCCTTGTACTGAAATGGATGGCCTTGGTTTTTTTACAATTGAATGACAGTCCCATGCCCTCGCACTGTACTCGAAATCTGTTGATTACGTCATTTAGTTTGTATCTCGCAACATCGAAATCTTTATCAAAACAGACGATAAAAGAGTCATCAGCAAATTGAAATATAACAGTCGTATCATTTAACAGCCTATGCAGACCAGCAGTAAAAACGTTGAATAGAACAGAATTAGAATTAGAACACGCCTTTTTAAGAAATCCGCGATCCAATTGACGATGTGCGAATTAAATTTAAACGTCCTTAATAAGTTACACAGCAGGAAATAGTTGGTATTATCATATTATCATCGATATCTAAACGTACCTTGCGGGTAATATGTTATTCAACCACATCAAGCCACTGTTCTTCAATAAAATCAAAAATTTTTCTTCTTACTTCCGATTTCAAGTTTTGGAGAATTCTATAAGAAATACCATCATCGCCACAGGAGGAATTAGGGTCCCTGGATAAAACATAGGACTCAAAAACTTCAAACTGAAGAGGAGGTACTGTAGCCCCCGGAGGTAGTGAATGGATACGGTTACCAGCTGAAGAGTTAGAGGTAGGCGAAACCGCCACGGACAGCCCATATAAAAATAATTTAATTTAGTCAGAGTCCCATGAATTCTTCAAAACCTTGGGCATTTTATACTTTTTCAAGTTGGCGGGCCTACCCCACATTTCTTTAACCGATCAAGGGTTGGATAGGTTGTCTACCAGATGCTGAAACGACTCCCTCCTATTTCTACAGATGTAATTAGCCAAATTGTTCTCGGCCTGCTTAAAGTTACGAAAAATTTCCGGGGACCCAAACTTGAAGAATCTGTGCCTCATCAAATTGCGCAGACTGAAAAGTCTGTTACCCTCGCTATCCCACCAAGACCGAGCCACATATTTATTACGCTCCGACACGACTACCGTACATTTAGTCCTGGTATCAGCGACTACTTTTTGCAATTCAGCCAAACTGTCAAATTAAAGACGTCTAATTTCACTATAGAATTTGGATTTGTCCACAAACTTTGAAGCGTAGCTAGAATAGCACTTGTCATTATACTCAATCAACAATGAGAAATGATTACTGCCAGTGATCTTGGTGTTAATTGACCTCCATGTTATATCAAATTTCGAAAAATTGCAAAACGTAACGTCTAAAGCCGAAAGTGAGGAGCCCCGAGCCATAAAAGTGGCGGAGCCATAAAAGTGGCGGAGCCATCATTCAAGCAGTGGAACTTTGAAAGTGCCACAATATCCTCAATGACAACACCCTTATGATCCGAAAAGGACGAACCCCATAAACTGGACTTGGCATTAAAATCACCGCAAATGAAAGTGGTTGTTTTACGGGTATCAGCAAAATTAAAAATTCTTTTCATTTCTGCACTGAAATCGGACAAGTCCATGTTAGGCGGGCTATAATTGACCAAAATGCAAATATAACTCCTGAGGTTGATTGTTGAAATCGCGATCGAATCATTGGCACTGACAAAGTCAGCCACAAAAAATCTAATATTTTTCCTGATGTACATACCTACGCCGCCAAACCCATCTGCTCTATTTTTGCACACAAAATTGTAGCTAGCCAGACTAGAACAAGAGTTGTCCGATAGCCAAGTTTCATATAAGACACCAATATCAACGTTGTAGTTAACCAAAAACATTTCCAATAATTCTTTATTTCCTTTTTTATACCCTCACCGAAGGTAAAAGGGTATATGTATATAAGTTTTTCATTCCGTTTGTTATTTCTTCAATATTGATCCTACATCCTATAAAGTATATATATTCTGGGTCCTTATGAAAAGCGAAGTTGATTTAACGATGTCCGTCTGTCTGTTAAAATGGGTTTTCCGAAGACCTCATATATGATGGGGTCCGGAATTGTTTGCTATTGAAATTAAAAAAGATCGGTCCACAAATGGCTGAGATATGAGTAAAAAACCACGACTACCTCTAATTTTTCCCAAAAATCCCTTGTGGTTGTTGTATTTTTATTACTTTTTGCTGTATATCTGGGGAACGGCAAGAGCTAAAGTTTCCAAATTAAGTACATACATTAAGGTTGTCAATACACAACATCCTACAAAATGTGGGCGGATTGGAGAAGTGGGCGTGGTACCTCCCGTACAAAAAAAAATAAAAAATGTATAAAAACCTACATTTTAGGGCTACCATATGTCCTATGGATATGACTTATATACCAAAATATCGAAAGTTTTAGTAGAACATATTTTATAAAAAAACTCGGAAAAATCGGTTCAGATACGAAAAAGTTATGGCCAAAATAAAATTTCAAAAGTAAATGGTAAATTTCTTCTTAAACACGTCGGTATATAAATCTTTCAAATCGGATAAAAAATGGCTGAGTTATAACCAAAATACTGAAATCCCAAAATTACTGTTTTTATACCCTTCACCGAAGGTAAAAGGGTATATATAAGTTTGTCATTCCGTTTGTAATTTCTTCAATATTGATCCTACACCCTATAAAGTATATATATTCTGGGTCCTTATGAAAAGCGAAGTTCAAATCCGATTGTCCCATACAAATATCAACAAAATGCCCTCCATTTCTGAATTACATCCGCAACGGCTTGACCGGTTTTTATATGTATGTGTATTTTTTAGGTATTAGATTAGGTCGTAAACACTGTTGCCAATTTGACGGGTTTACCGCGATTCTAGCGGTTTTAACGTGTCCATCGGGGTAAAATTTCCGTTTTGGCGGTTAGCGGGATGTCTAGCGGTTTTTTAATATCATTAGAAAATACAATTTTTGTTCTAGGCATTTGAAAATTACAATTTTTATCTCAAAATAAGAGATTTGTTTTCAATTAAAGTAATTAAGTGATAAAAAAAAATTAGTTTTAATTAATGTCATTTTAAGCTTAATTAAAAATTTAGCGGTTTCTAGCGGATTTTGAAGTGCAATTTGACGGGAAGTCTTCATAAAAAGTTGGCAATAATGGTCGTAAAGTATATTTAATATCGCTAGAGGGCGTAGAATAGGCAAGAGGGGTAAAAGCTCCTCCTCAATATATCGTCTACACTAATCAAGTAGTTTTCCTAAAATTTCGCATACAAATCTGAAAGGAAATATTGAATAGGGCATGAAATAGGACAAGAGGGGCAAAAGCTTCTCCTTTCTTTATCTTTTTAACTCATTAATCGATTTTCTTGAAATTTTGCAGGCAAATGGGGTAACATCTATAGCCTATATATATATATATATATATGTCCTTTATTTATTTAAGTGTGTACAGTACTTATACCTTAATATAACAAGTATATACTTAAATATAATGTTCACGAGGAACATAGGGCGTTAACGAATTCTCTCCAACTATTTCTGTCTCTGGCAAGTAGTTTGATTTGATTCCAAGTTGTTTGTGCTGATTCAAGTTCCTTTCTTGTGCAACGTATCCATGTGTTGCGAGGTCGTCCTTGCCGGCGTTGACCTTGAGGATTCCAATCAAGAGCTTCTCTAGCAATATCGTTTTGTGGTCTTCTAAGGATATGACCAATCCAAGCCCATTTTCGTCTTCGTATATCGAATTCGATTGGACAACAACCAGCCTGCAGCCAAAGCTCTTCATTGGATATCCAATTTGGCCAAAATATATTTAATATTTGCCTTAAACATAGATTTATAAACGTTTGGATCTTTCCTATAGTAAGCTTCGTGTAGCTCCATGTAGTACATCCATATAACAAAACTGATATTACGCTACAGTTGAATATACGTAATTTAGTCTTTTTTGAGATGTTCCTAGCGCGCCAGACTTTGTGTAGTTTGTGAAAAGCGGTACGTGCTTTATTAATACGATCATTAATATCAGCTTCCGATCCACCATCTTTGGTTATTTTAACCGAGGTAGTTGAAGGTGTCTACATCTTCGATCACAGTGCCATCTACTGTTAATGGAGTTGTTACATGAGTACCAATGCGCATAAGTTTTGTCTTTTTGAAGTTGATTCTCAATCCGACTTTTTTAGCGTTTTCGGAGAGTATTTTTATCTTTTTTTCAATATCCGCAAAGCGATGAGCCATCAAACATATGTCATCAGCATAGTCTATATCGTTTAAAAACTCTGTCATGTTCCATTGAATGCCCATAGGGGCCTCCTTGTTGGTTTCTTCCATTACACAATCTAAAAGTAAAAGAAATAATGTGGGGGACAGGACACAACCTTGCCTTACACCAGTAAGAGTTGAAAAAGGCTGGCTTTCTTTTCCATTAAAGCGAACCTTACATGATGCATCTTTGTAGAGTTCACATATTAGGGTGACAATTTTCTCTGGAATACCTTTATTTATAAGGGCAGACCACATAGATGTTCGAGATATTGTGTCAAAAGCACGTTCAAAATCTACAAAAAGCAAGTAAAGAAGTGTGTTGTATTCTGCTGATTGCTCTCTTCGCAAAATTTGTTCGACTACTGGCGAGATACGTTGTAGTATTAAAGTGGCCATTACTTTACCAATTGCGTTTAGGACAGTAATGCCACGCCAGTTTTTGCAAAGCGTTAAATCACCTTTTTGGGAATTGTAACAACTACCCCCTCTTTCCAATCTGCGGGAATTTTGTTGTTGCGCCACGCATTTCTGACGAGTGGAGTAAGAAACTCTGCTAGCGTGTCAGAACCATATTTCAACAACTCTGCAGGGATGTTGTCGGGACCGGGTGATTTGGAATTTTTCATCTTATTTAATGCAGTTGCAACTTCCGTAAACGACGGGGGATCTGTTGAGATATCCCTTCTCGGGTTGCGCCTTGTAGAGCTTGTTGCTGTTTCGGCCTGGTTTTTAGTAAAGGACTGCGTTAAGAAAAATTCACGCCAACGCTCGAGCTGTTCGTCGGTTGTTGTTAAGTCTGTACCATCATTAGCTTTCAGCGTGGCGGTGCTTCTGATGTTGTTGCCGCTCATTTGTTTAATAGCGGAGTATACACCGCGGAGGTTTCTCGTGTTTGCGGCCTTTTCCGTCTGTTCTGCAATATCATTATAAAACTTTTCACGATCAGCACGAACCATATAATTTACTTAACGAGCGGATTGTCGGTATTCTAATTTTGTCTGTAATTTTAGTGTTGGTGTTTTGGCGCGGATACGCAGGTTATGAAGATGTTTCCGATTTTCTATCTCGCCCCAGGTTTCAGAGCTAATCCATGGCTTCATTTTTACTTGCTTCAGGCCCAAAACCGACTTTGCAGAGTCTTTACAGGCTTTTACTACGTCCGACCATGAATTTTGTTCGTTGCGTGCTAGATTTGATCTAAGAGTTTGATTATAGACAATTGAAGTGGTAGGGTCTTGAAGACGCGATGTATTAAACCTTTCGGCTTTTCTTCTAGTCCCATTTACTGCCGCAGGACGTAGCCGGAATTTGGCAACGAGAAGTTGGTGGTCACTTGCTATGTCAGCACCACGTCTTGCTTTAACGTCAAGAAGTGATCCCAGAAATAGTTTACTAACCATAATGTGATCAATTTGATAGAATGTTTGGCCAGTCGGCGATTCCCAAGTATATTTATGAATGTCCTTATGAGGGAATTTAGTTCCACCAATATAGCCTATAATTTGTATTATTTAGCGCGTGAAAGGAAATATCGAATAGGACGTGAAAAAGAGCAAGAGGGGCAAAAGCTCCCCCCCTATATCTTCTAAATTAATCAACCGATTTTCTTGAAATTTCGCAGATAAATAGTGTTACAGCTGGATATAACTATGGCCTATAATTTTTTTTCATTTTTTCATCATACAATTCCTTTAATCTGTTCACACAACGTTTCGCTACATAAGAAACAGTTTCGCAGTTATAAATAAATGTATGAAGAAAAAAAATATTTTTTGCCCAAAAAATTAAAATTTTTTATTTTTAATCATAAAAAATCCAAAACGGTAAAAAAAAAGTGTCAAGTCGCATAACCTATGAACAAAATGACACATACATAAATCATGAAAATCGATGAACGGGTTTCGCTTTTTTCACAATTAATTAAAGGAATGAATTTCAAAAATTTGCTCGAGATATCCACAAAATTCTTTGTGATTCTCAGAATTAAGAAAAAGTAATAAACAAAAGGTTATTTGATTTTTATGATTGCGGTAGCAAAGTAATTAGCGTTAATAAATGTGAGTGGACAATTAAAAGGAAAAAAGGAAAGTGCACTTTTTTAATTATTTGGATTTTTCCGACCAATTTGAATGATGCTGATTGGACACCCGATATTTCAAATAATGGACCACAACCGCTAACACAAATCGAAATGAATTACATTGTGGCTAAGATGGGACTATCACAACAAAACTCCGAAATGTTGACATCATTTTTGAAAAGCAGAAAACTGACACAGCAAAATGTCAGCGCAACATATTCCGTTGACGAAGCAAATACATTCACCTACTCCCATGATATCCCAGGCTTAGTGAAAAAATTGGGAATGGATTATATCGCTGGCGACTGGCGTTTATTCATCGATGGTTCTGTTTCAAGTTTGAAGGCTGTGCTATTGCACAAAACGAACAAAAAACCGTTCATTCCACTGGGATTCAGCACAACTATGAAGTAAACGTATGAAACATTGGGCGAAATTTTGGAGAAAATCTACTACAATGTAAACAAATGGAAGATTTGCTGCGATCTAAAGCGATTGCGATTGGAAAGCAGGAACTCCCGAGATCGAGAAACAATTAAAATTACGGAATAAACCTTTGATAAAGGATCTAGATGATATTTTGTTGCCATCGCTCCACATGAAATTAGGAATAGCTGGGAAATTCATCGAAGTGGTAGTCAAAGATATTGATGATGCCTATGACTGTTTGAAATCCATCTTTCGAAAACTCAGTGAAGCTAAAATTACCTCAGGAATCGGACGAACAAGGAGAAAGGTTCCACCAGGTGACCATGCCAATAAAAAAGCGATTCAAAGGCAAAAAATTGGATGCATTGCTTGCGGAGGTTTGTTGGTGGAGTTCTAAAATTATGCAGTTTGAAATTTGTGGACACACTGAACAAAACATGCCCTTAAATATTAGTGCCGGTTCACACACGTCAAGTTTGACTCGTCAAGTCTTGTGCTTTTAAGAGAGAAGGGAAGAGAGCATGCCATTTCTTTTCCCCTCTCTCCTAAAAACTCAAGACTTGACGAGTCAAACTTGACGTGTGTGAACCGGCACTTACGTCTATCTCGGTGATGATATTTACGATGATGATGCAGACTCAGAACATGAATATGAACAACCTACGAATAAAATAAGGTCATAAGAACCACAAGCCTCAACTTCAACGAGGGTGGATAGTGACAATAATTGAAAATGTTCTAAATATTGTTTCCATGAATAGATAACATATAAAAATTGCATATTTTCTGTGTAAGAATAGCTGTAATATGAATCGAAATGTTTATTTGCATGCAAAATAAAGAATCAATAAAAAAGTCATCAATGTTTTTTCCAAAGAATTTTGTGGATATCTCGAGCAAATTTTTGAAATTCGTACCTTAAACTAATTGTGAATAAAAGCGAAACGCGTTCATCGATTTTCATGATTTATGTGTCGTTTTGTTAATAGGTTATAATATAGGACTTTACGTGAAAGTAATAGGACTTGACACTTGTTTCTACTGTTTTGGATTTTTTATGAATTAAAAATTTAAATTTTTTTGGGCAAAAAATATTTTTTTTCTTAATACATTTATTTTTGACTGCGAAACTGTTGCTTATGTAGCGAAACGTTGTATGAACAGATTAAAGGAATTGTAATTCTTAATTTTTTTAAAATATTATTATTCGGACTAGTTATTCTCGAGTTATGACAAACAAAAGAGCCTAAAACCTGACAAATTCCCCTATACGATACTTACTAACTTCAAATTAATTTTTTAATTATTTATTGAGGTACCGTGTAATTTAACATAGGTCTAAACCGAAACTGAAGTCAGTTGTTTTATAAACATTGGTTAATAGTTTATAGAGCCCATTTCGAAAATATTCTAGCTACGCGCAGAGAAAAAATATGGCTGGGCATGGTTACGGCAACTACTCTATGTTTATAGTAACAATATATTATTGTCGTACACAAAAAATTGTTATTTTTATTTATCAGGAATATTATAGTAACTGTAAACATTTCAATGCTTATCGCAATTATAAATTTAAGTATAGTTGACTTAAAAATTATCATGTTTCTAACAACTAAATAATGATAACTTTGAAAACATATTACATATATTACTCACAACTATTTCAAGATATTTTATAGTCATATATATATATGTAGTCATAACATGATAAATTTCTATACGTTATCATAATATGTTTAAGATGCAAACAAAATATATTTACTCTAATAATATTTTGTTAGCGCCATTTGTAAAATAATTTTGTATCAGCTGTGTCGTTTGTTTTACATACAATATGTCTTTGGAATTATTTGTTGGTTGTCAATAAAAAAAATGTTAATGTGTGAAACAGTGATGTTAGCCGTACGTGGTAATTTTGGGCCGCAAAAGGTAGCAAGGTAATTTTAATTAAAATACGGTAAATTTGATATGTAAGTTTTAAATTTAAACTTTTGAGAGGTGATTTGATATGTAAGTTTTAAATTTAAGCTTTTGAGAGGTGATTTTCAATTCAAAAATAGATAAATGTTATAGCAAAAAATAAGAACATTAATTAAGTTTCTGCAAATGTTTTCGTAACACCGATATGTGCAAAATAAGAAAAATTAAATTACTCTTGTATGTATATTATTAATTTTATATTAAACTTTTTGTTTGTTTAAAAATCAACAAAACTATAGTTTTCAGATTATTTCAAGTAGGGAGCAGGGATTAAATGTTGCTTAAGTTACGTGTTTGGCACTTGAATACTCCGTATTTGAATCAAGTATTCTGTACATGATTTAAGAAAAACCGTATTAACCGTACTAGTGACACCGATTTTCCTTGGTCTAAGTACGGATGGATTGTTTTTTCTTGTGAATGTAACAATTCAAAAATTATTTAAGTATATTTATAATTAAATGAATTAAACAAAACATTATTTTTTTGCCCCCTTATTCATAAAAAATATTTCAGTTTTAGAACATGAAGTTTAACATGAAATATTTTTTATGAATAAGGCCTTTAATGTTAATCACATACACTTGTGCGCTAAGCGTATTAAGGAAAAATATTTTGAGTTGAATGAATATACATATCGATCGATGGCTTGATATAAAAAAGGTCTTACTCGATTTTTTTGTTTGATTACAGGGGAAGAAAAATAACTTAATAAAACCCGTACAGTTTTAGATTAAAAAAAAGATATAATGCAATTTATAATAAAAATACAGCCACTTAACAATTTTAAATCAAGATACATGCGGCATTAGCTACCAGAATAAACAAAAATGCTATTTTTAAAAAAAATCGAGTTACGCCTTTTTTATATTAAGCCATCGATATATACGGGCTATTTCAAATTTGTTGAGCACCTGCTGAAACCGACATACTATGGCTCTTATTTCGTTAAGTTTTATGAATTGAAAAAAACGTTGTACAGGGTTTGGATGACTATAATTGAAGGATATGACGTGCAAAGTTTTACGTTGAAAAGTCTTCTCCTAAAGAATTGGTGGTCATCTAAAATTCGAAAAATTAATAAAGCGACTTGAAACTTGCAAGAGTTTTTTTATCCATTCCGTTTTCTTTGTAATAGGATTTGGTTTTCATATCCAAACCAATACAAAATATAGTCACTAGACTTGGAGGATATATCCACTAAAAAAAATTGTTGATATCGCTGCTGGGTGCATGCAGGTTTACAAGTGAAACCAAAATTTTCCGAATTTTGAACTTTCTGAAGATTTTACATAGGGTTTTTGCGCCGTTAAATAAAAATGAGTTTTAAGCGCAGAATAAAAAAAACTGTGTAATTTTATAAAGTTTGAGGCATATCAAGTTGGTGTCAGCGCACCAATAACGTATCACGGACATATCAAACTTAAAGGAAATTAGCGTAAATTTTTTAAAAATGTACCTTTTTTGCGTCTGACAATCTGAATTGTCTTTTAAGTAGGCCAGTGTATTGCGTGATGTGAGTAACTTTGTAAAGGGCACCTCCGAGGTGAAAACGCACTTTAAAATTTTTAAACGCAAAAATTTTATGAACTTTTGAAAATTTTTGCAAAAAAACAATTTTTTTAAGCATTTTTTATATCAAAACATGGCATGGGAACATGTTTAGGAATCCAAATAAATTCTTCACGACGAACTAAACTGATAAATTGCAAAAAAAAATAACTTTTTTCAACACTGGCGCGTGCAGCGGCTGTTTTCTCCAAACACATTTCGCTTTGTGACAACTAAAGCACTGTATGAATTCCGCTCAAACGTACATCGAATAAAAGACTTCACTGAGCTTGATACTAAAATTGAAAACGCACCAAAAAATTTTAAGGATTTAACATTTTATGAAGGAAACGAAATTTGTCTAACCTCAAAAAGTATCCTTGTATGAAATATTTGATTTGGTTTCAGATTATACATTTAAAAAATCCTGAAATTCGTAAAAAGAAAACTGAGAAGCAAAACAAATTGTAATCATAGTAGCCTTTGCTGAATGCTTCTAAGAACAAATATGTGAGTAAAGCAATTGTAAAAAAGATTTGGTATGCATACTTATAATTATTATATTTTTAATTTTTTTAATTTTAAACCGTCGTAAAATTTGCGCCGTTTATTATATCGGTTTATACACACGCAACATGTCAGACAAAAAAAAAATTTAAAAAAAAATGTCTAGGTGCCGTAAATTTTTGAAGTTGCCCATATATGTATATATATGTATATGTGTACTTATTTGATTCTTTATTTGATATTTTGCTGTCTCATACATAAAAAATACAATAATTTTTGTTAAAAATATATTTAAACGCGAAAATGTCCATTAAAATTTTTCTTAAAACACATTTTATCTTATCTGTTGTTCCAAATGACAGGCGATGGACTGAGTGCTTTTCATATAAATTTTACTACGCAATCAATCGCCTGTCATTTGGAAACAGCATATTAAAGTTTTGATTAAAACTCTTTGCGTACGATAATTTCTTCTTGAAAAAATAAAAGTTAACATCACTGGTGCAACAAAATGAAAAATCGATGCAAAATTTTTTTTTATTTTATGTGCAAGTGTGTTGTAGCATAATATGATTTCTTCTTAACTAATTATGATTACCATGAAAATAATATGATTACTTCTTAACTTATTATGCTTACCATAACAATAACATAACTACTTCTTAACTTATTATGGTTACCATAGCAATAATATACTTACTTTCTAACTTATTAAGGTTACCACGAAAATAATATGATTACTTCTTAACTTATTACAATATTAATGCACATTCGGGCATTTTTTCTGTTAATGCCCTAGCCCGCCTCCAGACGGGTTCAGCAAAAACATTCATGTTCAGCAGCGATTATATTTTTTAAAATGAAAACTTAATAAATATTTCAATTGAACGTTTAGATACTCACCAGTAATTTTTTCGGCCCGATCTAAAGCTTTAAAATATTATTTTTTCGATGCACAATATTAACTTCCTTCACAAAGAATAAAAAATGAACGTTGCCGTTTAAATTCAAGATGACAGTGTACTTTTTGTCAAACTCGTGAGAGTGTTGCCTCTGAATGAAAACTGTTTGATAAAATAAGCTTTTATTTACACCTAGAATTATTTATTAAGAACATATCGAGCCCTAATAGCAAAAATTATGTAACCAACAACATTTTAGATTTTTGTTTTTTGATAAAAAATAATCGAAAATTTTTGATCATTTGCATCATCTCTAAAAATCTTATATCTCTGGGAAGTACCTTTACAAAATAAGAGCAAAGGCAATTTCAAACGAAACCCTAGCCTTGAAGCAAAAATATTTTAAAAAACCTTCTCCTGTAAAATTCTATTTTTGTTGGTTACATCATTTTTGCTATAGGGCTCGATATTGTCAAAATTAAAAATTTGATGACGGTTTTTATTACCTTGAGGCGGACTTAAAGAGCCATTATTTCTCCTAGCTCCCGAACAAATACCCTCTCGAAATAAGGCTTTTTAAGTGAAAAAACCCTGTCCATAAACGGAAAAGTTGTTTAAAAAACATTAAAATAAAATTTAATATTACCTATTTTCGGGATATAAAAATCCTTCCAAGTCAAAATTTTATAACTCAGACTTATATAAAATTCATCCAACACACGACGGTATATACATCTGACGAATCGGAAAAACAAAATGGCCGAGGTATGATCAAAAAACTGAAATCCTAAAAAGTATATTTTTATTTTTATACCTTTTACAATACGTGGAAAAGTTGAACATATTAGAGCACGCTTAGGAACTGATTATGTTATACATATCTAACATTTTTTAAGTCTCACGTTCACGCACGCTTGCGGCAAATAAAAAAAACTAAATTTTTTTTAAAGGTGTTATAGAAAGAAATTTATTTCCTGTTCTGTAAAAGCAAATACATTCATGCAATAAATTTTTGTTTACTTGTAGAGAGGTTTATTTGAAATAAAACAGACTAGAACTTGTTGCACATACACCCTGCAAGTAATGCCATTCTGTTACGAACCGTTTGGTTTGGCAATGTTTCCCACTAGCTCTTGTGCATTTTTTCTCGGAGGGTTCCAACCCTCCTCACCAGCCACGTATCCGAACACGAAAAAACTATGAAAACTAACAAAACTGACAACTACACAACAATCTACCACCTAATAAAGAATTTTGAGGCTGATGTTGGTTTCATTTCCACACACGCATGTTAAATGTAGCCCACAAGGTATTATGACTAGTCCAAAGGTAACCCCAATGTATGCAAAAAAACTTGGTCTATTTAACATTACGATGTCCTAACGCAGGACTATATAACCCAGTCTTAAAACTAAAAAACGAAGACATGCCGCTTCACTACAAACTCTTTTTATACCCTTCACCGAAGGTAAAAGGGTATATATAACTTTATCATTCCGTTTTTGATTGCTACAATATTGATCTTAGACCCTATACACTATATATATTCTGGATCCTTATGAGAAGGGAAGTTCAAATCCGGTTGTCCGTCTGTCTGTTGAAATAGGTTTTCCGAAGCCCCCGGATATTATGGGGGCTTGGTTGGTATACATTTATATCAGGTATTCTTATTATAAATTTGCTATTGAAATTCAGCCAGATCGGTCCAAAAATGGCTGAGATATGAGCAAAAAACCACGACTACCTCTAATTTTTTCCAAAAATATATTGTTGTTGATGTATTTTTATTACTTTTTTCTGTATATCTGGAGAACGCCTAGACAAAAAGTTTACACATTAGGTGCACACATTAAGGTTATCAATAAAATGCAAAAATGTTATGACCAAAATATAAATTTTAGATCTTCCCGAGTCCAAGTTATATAACCCAAGTAAATGGAAAATTTCTTCTTAAACACATCGGTCTCTTAAATCGGTTTAAAAATGGGCAAGTTATGAGTAAAATACTCTTAAAATGAGCTATAAAATATGGGTAAATTTTAGGGCTATCATATGACCTCTGGATACGCCTTATATATCAAATGATCAGAAATCTTTTGTAGAACATATAAATTTTGTTTGAAAAATACCCATTTTTGGGAACCATAATTTTTTCCGATTCCATGTTTTATAACCCAATAAAATGGTAAATTTCTTCTTAAGCACGTCGATACATAAATCGGTCAAATCAGTTAAAAAATGTATGAGTTATAACAAAAATACTGAAATCCTAAAAATTACTCTTCTTTATAATTAAGTTTGTTTTACATAAAAGTACAAAATACTTTTACTAAATTTATAAATGCCTTGCCAGACTATTTAAAAAATGCAAGCTTTTTTGTTACGCAATTAAGCGTTATATTTTGTTAAAATTTATGTAATTTCGGACAGAATTGTCGGTCAGTTTTATTGAGTACTCTACGAGTGATATAATTGTTGTGATCACGATCCTGCAGGGCAAGCAAACAGGCTAAAGAATCCGTAAAGATAGTGATGTTACGAAAAGATTGGGAAATTGAAAAATCTACTGCCTTATCAATCGGTAATAGTTCAGCGACAAAATACGGCCAGTATAAAAGGATTCAATATGATTCGTGCCATGGTGAACAAAAGCAAAGCCGGTAAAATTATCAGCCACAGAGCCATCATTAAATATAACCTCTGCGTTATTAGCCAAATGCAAGTTAAACTTTTCCAAAAAAGGCTATTCACAACAGCCGTGTTGGCATCTCGTTTGCTCTTGACAACGCCCTTGAAAAACTCCACATCAAAGACCATATTTTTATTAGAGCTGACTACTTTCTCCAGAACGCTCGTATTCTCAAAGATGAAGCTGTACTGTTTGCAAACTGCTGCGGCGCTAATATTGATAGTATTTTGCGAAACCAAGTGTTCCATAACAGGACAATTGTGACTTATTGACTTCAAGATTTCTTTGGCGGTGGCCAACACAAAACGCAACCTAGGGGGTAGCTCACATGCCATATCGCTGGCTTTACATGTAAAGGCTCTAAGTCCACTTTTTTAAGAAATTGAGATTTTAATGCAGTAATGTGTAATTACAAAGAAACAATTAATGTTATCTCAATTTTTGTTGTTGTTTTGTAGTGATGAGCAAAAGCGCTAAGTTCAATTTATCACAAGTAAAAGCTCTAAGTCCCATTTGAAAGTACAGTTTAACTATTTCTCTCAAATTGTTCCATGTACAATTTTCAAATATGGATTTAGAGCCTTTACATGTTAAGCCAGCGATATGATAAATAATATGAGCTGGGGTAGACCGAAGTAGGCCTTGCCTTAAATAATTATTTATACAGGACTGAAATAATCCTAGTGCATTTTTGCCCAAATTTGCAAATGTAGAAGCAGCATATTCAATTCTGGGCCTAATAAAGGACCGATAAATTTGTAGTGCCATACCAGGATCCACACCAAGGTTTCTATGATTTACAATTTTGAAAAATTTACAGGTTCTTTCTGTGTTCTTGAGCGCGGCGCGAATGTGTTTAACAGAAGAATTGTTGCATGATAAAACTCTCCCAAGAAACTTGATTTCAATTACATCTGGGATACTGCCAGAGGTTATCGCTATATTAAGCGGACGGGGCCTTGTACTGAAATGGATGGCCTTGGTTTTTTCACAATTGAATGACAGTCCCATGCCCTCGCACTGTACTCGAAATCTGTTGATTACGTCATTTAGTTTGTATCTCGCAACATCGAAATCTTTATCAAAACAGACGATAAAAGAGTCATCAGCAAATTGAAATATAACAGTCGTATCATTTAACAGCCTATGCAGACCAGCAGTAAAAACGTTGAATAGAACAGAATTAGAATTAGAACACGCCTTTTTAAGAAATCCGCGATCCAATTGACGATGTGCGAATTAAATTTAAACGTCCTTAATAAGTTACACAGCAGGAAATAGTTGGTAATTTCATATTATCATCGATATCTAAACGTACCTTGCGGGTAATATGTTATTCAACCACATCAAGCCACTGTTCTTCAATAAAATCAAAAATTTTTCTTCTTACTTCCGATTTCAAGTTTTGGAGAATTCTATAAGAAATACCATCATCGCCACAGGAGGAATTAGGGTCCCTGGATAAAACATAGGACTCAAAAACTTCAAACTGAAGAGGAGGTACTGTAGCCCCCGGAGGTAGTGAATGGATACGGTTACCAGCTGAAGAGTTAGAGGTAGGCGAAACCGCCACGGACAGCCCATATAAAAATAATTTAATTTAGTCAGAGTCCCATGAATTCTTCAAAACCTTGGGCATTTTATACTTTTTCAAGTTGGCGGGCCTACCCCACATTTCTTTAACCGATCAAGGGTTGGATAGGTTGTCTACCAGATGCTGAAACGACTCCCTCCTATTTCTACAGATGTAATTAGCCAAATTGTTCTCGGCCTGCTTAAAGTTACGAAAAATTTCCGGGGACCCAAACTTGAAGAATCTGTGCCTCATCAAATTGCGCAGACTGAAAAGTCTGTTACCCTCGCTATCCCACCAAGACCGAGCCACATATTTATTACGCTCCGACACGACTACCGTACATTTAGTCCTGGTATCAGCGACTACTTTTTGCAATTCAGCCAAACTGTCAAATTAAAGACGTCTAATTTCACTATAGAATTTGGATTTGTCCACAAACTTTGAAGCGTAGCTAGAATAGCACTTGTCATTATACTCAATCAACAATGAGAAATGATTACTGCCAGTGATCTTGGTGTTAATTGACCTCCATGTTATATCAAATTTCGAAAAATTGCAAAACGTAACGTCTAAAGCCGAAAGTGAGGAGCCCCGAGCCATAAAAGTGGCGGAGCCATAAAAGTGGCGGAGCCATCATTCAAGCAGTGGAACTTTGAAAGTGCCACAATATCCTCAATGACAACACCCTTATGATCCGAAAAGGACGAACCCCATAAACTGGACTTGGCATTAAAATCACCGCAAATGAAAGTGGTTGTTTTACGGGTATCAGCAAAATTAAAAATTCTTTTCATTTCTGCACTGAAATCGGACAAGTCCATGTTAGGCGGGCTATAATTGACCAAAATGCAAATATAACTCCTGAGGTTGATTGTTGAAATCGCGATCGAATCATTGGCACTGACAAAGTCAGCCACAAAAAATCTAATATTTTTCCTGATGTACATACCTACGCCGCCAAACCCATCTGCTCTATTTTTGCACACAAAATTGTAGCTAGCCAGACTAGAACAAGAGTTGTCCGATAGCCAAGTTTCATATAAGACACCAATATCAACGTTGTAGTTAACCAAAAACATTTCCAATAATTCTTTATTTCCTTTTTTATACCCTCACCGAAGGTAAAAGGGTATATGTATATAAGTTTTTCATTCCGTTTGTTATTTCTTCAATATTGATCCTACATCCTATAAAGTATATATATTCTGGGTCCTTATGAAAAGCGAAGTTGATTTAACGATGTCCGTCTGTCTGTTAAAATGGGTTTTCCGAAGACCTCATATATGATGGGGTCCGGAATTGTTTGCTATTGAAATTAAAAAAGATCGGTCCACAAATGGCTGAGATATGAGTAAAAAACCACGACTACCTCTAATTTTTCCCAAAAATCCCTTGTGGTTGTTGTATTTTTATTACTTTTTGCTGTATATCTGGGGAACGGCAAGAGCTAAAGTTTCCAAATTAAGTACATACATTAAGGTTGTCAATACACAACATCCTACAAAATGTGGGCGGATTGGAGAAGTGGGCGTGGTACCTCCCGTACAAAAAAAATTAAAAAATGTATAAAAACCTACATTTTAGGGCTACCATATGTCCTATGGATATGACTTATATACCAAAATATCGAAAGTTTTAGTAGAACATATTTTATAAAAAAACTCGGAAAAATCGGTTCAGATACGAAAAAGTTATGGCCAAAATAAAATTTCAAAAGTAAATGGTAAATTTCTTCTTAAACACGTCGGTATATAAATCTTTCAAATCGGATAAAAAATGGCTGAGTTATAACCAAAATACTGAAATCCCAAAATTACTGTTTTTATACCCTTCACCGAAGGTAAAAGGGTATATATAAGTTTGTCATTCCGTTTGTAATTTCTTCAATATTGATCCTACACCCTATAAAGTATATATATTCTGGGTCCTTATGAAAAGCGAAGTTCAAATCCGATTGTCCCATACAAATATCAACAAAATGCCCTCCATTTCTGAATTACATCCGCAACGGCTTGACCGGTTTTTATATGTATGTGTATTTTTTAGGTATTAGATTAGGTCGTAAACACTGTTGCCAATTTGACGGGTTTACCGCGATTCTAGCGGTTTTAACGTGTCCATCGGGGTAAAATTTCCGTTTTGGCGGTTAGCGGGATGTCTAGCGGTTTTTTAATATCATTAGAAAATACAATTTTTGTTCTAGGCATTTGAAAATTACAATTTTTATCTCAAAATAAGAGATTTGTTTTCAATTAAAGTAATTAAGTGATAAAAAAAAATTAGTTTTAATTAATGTCATTTTAAGCTTAATTAAAAATTTAGCGGTTTCTAGCGGATTTTGAAGTGCAATTTGACGGGAAGTCTTCATAAAAAGTTGGCAATAATGGTCGTAAAGTATATTTAATATCGCTAGAGGGCGTAGAATAGGCAAGAGGGGTAAAAGCTCCTCCTCAATATATCGTCTACACTAATCAAGTAGTTTTCCTAAAATTTCGCATACAAATCTGAAAGGAAATATTGAATAGGGCATGAAATAGGACAAGAGGGGCAAAAGCTTCTCCTTTCTTTATCTTTTTAACTCATTAATCGATTTTCTTGAAATTTTGCAGGCAAATGGGGTAACATCTATAGCCTATATATATATATATATATATGTCCTTTATTTATTTAAGTGTGTACAGTACTTATACCTTAATATAACAAGTATATACTTAAATATAATGTTCACGAGGAACATAGGGCGTTAACGAATTCTCTCCAACTATTTCTGTCTCTGGCAAGTAGTTTGATTTGATTCCAAGTTGTTTGTGCTGATTCAAGTTCCTTTCTTGTGCAACGTATCCATGTGTTGCGAGGTCGTCCTTGCCGGCGTTGACCTTGAGGATTCCAATCAAGAGCTTCTCTAGCAATATCGTTTTGTGGTCTTCTAAGGATATGACCAATCCAAGCCCATTTTCGTCTTCGTATATCGAATTCGATTGGACAACAACCAGCCTGCAGCCAAAGCTCTTCATTGGATATCCAATTTGGCCAAAATATATTTAATATTTGCCTTAAACATAGATTTATAAACGTTTGGATCTTTCCTATAGTAAGCTTCGTGTAGCTCCATGTAGTACATCCATATAACAAAACTGATATTACGCTACAGTTGAATATACGTAATTTAGTCTTTTTTGAGATGTTCCTAGCGCGCCAGACTTTGTGTAGTTTGTGAAAAGCGGTACGTGCTTTATTAATACGATCATTAATATCAGCTTCCGATCCACCATCTTTGGTTATTTTAACCGAGGTAGTTGAAGGTGTCTACATCTTCGATCACAGTGCCATCTACTGTTAATGGAGTTGTTACATGAGTACCAATGCGCATAAGTTTTGTCTTTTTGAAGTTGATTCTCAATCCGACTTTTTTAGCGTTTTCGGAGAGTATTTTTATCTTTTTTTCAATATCCGCAAAGCGATGAGCCATCAAACATATGTCATCAGCATAGTCTATATCGTTTAAAAACTCTGTCATGTTCCATTGAATGCCCATAGGGGCCTCCTTGTTGGTTTCTTCCATTACACAATCTAAAAGTAAAAGAAATAATGTGGGGGACAGGACACAACCTTGCCTTACACCAGTAAGAGTTGAAAAAGGCTGGCTTTCTTTTCCATTAAAGCGAACCTTACATGATGCATCTTTGTAGAGTTCACATATTAGGGTGACAATTTTCTCTGGAATACCTTTATTTATAAGGGCAGACCACATAGATGTTCGAGATATTGTGTCAAAAGCACGTTCAAAATCTACAAAAAGCAAGTAAAGAAGTGTGTTGTATTCTGCTGATTGCTCTCTTCGCAAAATTTGTTCGACTACTGGCGAGATACGTTGTAGTATTAAAGTGGCCATTACTTTACCAATTGCGTTTAGGACAGTAATGCCACGCCAGTTTTTGCAAAGCGTTAAATCACCTTTTTGGGAATTGTAACAACTACCCCCTCTTTCCAATCTGCGGGAATTTTGTTGTTGCGCCACGCATTTCTGACGAGTGGAGTAAGAAACTCTGCTAGCGTGTCAGAACCATATTTCAACAACTCTGCAGGGATGTTGTCGGGACCGGGTGATTTGGAATTTTTCATCTTATTTAATGCAGTTGCAACTTCCGTAAACGACGGGGGATCTGTTGAGATATCCCTTCTCGGGTTGCGCCTTGTAGAGCTTGTTGCTGTTTCGGCCTGGTTTTTAGTAAAGGACTGCGTTAAGAAAAATTCACGCCAACGCTCGAGCTGTTCGTCGGTTGTTGTTAAGTCTGTACCATCATTAGCTTTCAGCGTGGCGGTGCTTCTGATGTTGTTGCCGCTCATTTGTTTAATAGCGGAGTATACACCGCGGAGGTTTCTCGTGTTTGCGGCCTTTTCCGTCTGTTCTGCAATATCATTATAAAACTTTTCACGATCAGCACGAACCATATAATTTACTTAACGAGCGGATTGTCGGTATTCTAATTTTGTCTGTAATTTTAGTGTTGGTGTTTTGGCGCGGATACGCAGGTTATGAAGATGTTTCCGATTTTCTATCTCGCCCCAGGTTTCAGAGCTAATCCATGGCTTCATTTTTACTTGCTTCAGGCCCAAAACCGACTTTGCAGAGTCTTTACAGGCTTTTACTACGTCCGACCATGAATTTTGTTCGTTGCGTGCTAGATTTGATCTAAGAGTTTGATTATAGACAATTGAAGTGGTAGGGTCTTGAAGACGCGATGTATTAAACCTTTCGGCTTTTCTTCTAGTCCCATTTACTGCCGCAGGACGTAGCCGGAATTTGGCAACGAGAAGTTGGTGGTCACTTGCTATGTCAGCACCACGTCTTGCTTTAACGTCAAGAAGTGATCCCAGAAATAGTTTACTAACCATAATGTGATCAATTTGATAGAATGTTTGGCCAGTCGGCGATTCCCAAGTATATTTATGAATGTCCTTATGAGGGAATTTAGTTCCACCAATATAGCCTATAATTTGTATTATTTAGCGCGTGAAAGGAAATATCGAATAGGACGTGAAAAAGAGCAAGAGGGGCAAAAGCTCCCCCCCTATATCTTCTAAATTAATCAACCGATTTTCTTGAAATTTCGCAGATAAATAGTGTTACAGCTGGATATAACTATGGCCTATAATTTTTTTTCATTTAGGGCGTGAAATAAGGCAAGAGGGGTTAAAGCTCCTCTCCCTATATGTTCTTGGTTAATCAACTGGCTTTCTAAAAATTTGGCATGCAGACACTGTAACATCGGACAGGAAACAGAGCATGAAATATCGCAAGAGGGGTTTAATCTCCCCCTCCCCCTCCCTATATCCTATTAACTTATCAACCAATTTTCTTGAAATTTGGCAGGCAAATAGTGTAATATCTGGAAAAAACTTTATCCTATAAAATTCGGCATGCTGACACTGTAATATCTGAAAGAAATAAGTTATATCATGGTGGAATAAGCCATGAGTTATATGGCAAAACAACGTTTGCCGGGTCAGCTAGTTCTAAAAGAAATAAAAAAAATACAATTTGAAATTTTAAAAATATTTTAATGAAAACTTCTAAGGATATAGAAGGATATATTTTTAAAACGACTTTTTTTATATTTTTGTCAAGAGAAACTGAAGTAAATATATTTTTTAAATCCAGAGCCTTCTCTTTTATTTGGTACCGAGTTTTCTGATAGTATAAGATTCTTTCTTATATTATAAAAAAATTATACTTATTAAAATAAGTATTCTTAAAAAATATTAAGTCTTTTAAAAAGAACACAAGATGAGGAAATAAAAAATCAAGCACGCAGTCTGACTTTGTCTTGTCTCTATATTAAAGGATTTATAGTGGCGTTAATAAAAATAAAATAAAAAAAAAATAAATTCGTCACACAGTGCTATTTTTTAAATTTAGTTAAATTTTTAGTGAAATTTATATGTGTGTTTATAGTAAATGCCTTAATAATAAATGTTAATAACTGCTTACATATCAAATAACGACACATTTTCTTCCAATTAGGTAAATCGATTTCGATTCCAATCGATTTTTTTGCAAACGAATTTGTTTATGCGATTTTATACTGAAATCGACTATTCGTCTTTTAAATTCGATTTATTTATTTTTTTATTAACATTTTGGCAATTCTTAATTTTAATCTCTATTACTGCCCGTCTATACCAGAGATAATTATTGCGACATATATTGCAGTAAATGTCAAAATTATGTTATCTTTAATGTACCCTAGATCTACACTAAAGATAAATATCTCAGCAAGTTGGCAATAACGTCGGCAGAACAACAGAGCAATATTTCTTATTGCTCAGCTTATGTTAAAGGCATGGGAAAACGTATTTATGTTAATTCAGAATTTTAAAAAAATCAAGGAAGAAGGTGCGGTGTAAAAACTAGCGCTATCTTGCAAAAATTATTTTTATTTACATAAATTCTTTCTTATTGGACTTCATTTTTTAAATGAATATTAATTTGTTAAATCTTGATGCCTTTTTTTTATATAAAAATATTAATTTTATTAATTTTTTTTTTTGTTAAAGTAAAATTGAAATTTTATATATAAAGAACTTAAGCAAATTAATATAAATCTAAATAATAAAGATCGAATAAGAAAATAATTATATGTATGTATTAATAAAAATAATTTTTGTAATTTTATTTTAGTGTTTATTAAATTCTTTAATTTAATTCTTTTACTACAATTTAATTAGCTACCATTTGACAAACATAATTTCTTTCCCACGCAATATGCTTCTATTTTTTTTTCTTTTTTGATTCTTTTTTCAACTTACAACCAAAAACGTCAAAGTTTTATGTAAGCAATAATTGTCAACAAAAATGGACTAACAATTATTGCAACGTAAATTGGCGGCAATAAATATGTACAAAAAATTACTGTCTACATTAAAGATAACATAATTTTGACATTTACTGAAATATATGTCGCAATAATTATCTCTGGTATAGATGGGCAGGTAGACAGCAATTTTTTGTACATATTTATTGCCGGCAATTTATGTTGCAATAATTGTAAGTGCATTTTCGTTGACAATTATTGCTTACATAAAACTTCAAATTTGGTTGTCAAATTATAATTGTAATAAAAGAATTTAAATTATTAACTTAAATAAAATTACAAAAATTATTTTTATACCCTTCACCGAAGGTAGAAAGGGTATATATAACTTTGTCATTCCGTTTGTAATTTCTACAATATGGATCCTACACCCTATAAAGTATATATATTCTGGGTCCTTATGAAAAGCGAAGTTCAAATCCGGTTGTCCGTCTGTCCGTCTGTCCGTCTGTCCGTCTGTCCGTCTGTCCGTCCGTCCGTCTGTCCGTCTGTCTGTTGAAATGGGTTTTCCGAAGCCCCCAGATATGATGGGGACTTGGTTGGGGTATCTTTATGTCAGGTATTCTTATTATAATTTTGCTATTGAAATTCAGCCAGATCGGTCCACAAATGGCTGAGATATGACCAAAAAACCACGACTACCTCTAATTTTTTCCAAAAATCCCTTGTGTTTGTTGTATTTTTATTACTTTTTGCTGTATATCTGGGGAACGGCAAAAGCCAAAGTTTCCAAATTAGGTACACACATTAAGGTTGCCAATACACACCATTCTGCAAAATGTGGGCGGGATTGGAGAAGTGGGCGTGGTACCTCCCATACAAAAAAAATTAAAAATTGTATAAAAACCTAAATTTTAGGGCTGCTATACGTCCTATGGATATGACTTATATATCAAAATATCGGAAATTTTAAGTAGAACATATTTTATAAAAAACTCGGGAAAATCGGTTCAGATACAAAAAAGTTATGACCAAAATTAAATGTTTTTTTTTTAAATACCCACTTTCGGGAACTATAGATCTCCCCGAGTCCAAGCTTTATAGCTAAAGTAAATGGTAAATTTTTTCATTAACACGTCGGTATATAAATTTGTCAAATCGGTTAAAAAGTGGCTGAGTTATGAGCAAAAAACCACGACTACCTCAAATTTTTTCGAAAAATCCCTTGTGGTTGTTGTATTTTTATTACTTTTTGCTGTATATCTGGGGAACGGCAAAAGCCAAAGCTTCCAAATTAGGTACACACATTTAGGTTGCTAATACACACCATCCTACAAAATGTGGGCGGGATTGGGGAAGTGGGCGTGGTACCTCCCGTACAAAAAAAATTAAAAATTGTATAAAAACCTAAAATTTAGGACTGCCATATGTCCTATGGATATGACTTATATATCAAAATATCGGAAATTTTAAGTAGAACATATTTTATAAAAAACTCGGGAAAATCGGTTCAGATACAAAAAAGTTATGACCAAAATAAAATTTTTTTTTTTTTAAATACCCACTTTCGGGAACCATAGATCTCCCCGAGTCCAAGTTTTATAACTAAAGTAAATGGTAAATTTCTTCTTCAATACGTCGGTATATAAATCTGCCAAATCGGTTATAAAATGGCTGAGTTACAACCGAAATACTGAATCCCCAAAAATTACTCTTTTTATACCCTTCACCGAAGGTAGAAAGGGTATATATAACTTTGTCATTCCGTTTGTAATTTCTACAATATGGATCCTACACCCTATAAAGTATATATATTCTGGGTCCTTATGAAAAGCGAAGTTCAAATCCGGTTGTCCGTCTGTCCGTCTGTCCGTCTGTCCGTCTGTCCGTCCGTCCGTCTGTCCGTCTGTCTGTTGAAATGGGTTTTCCGAAGCCCCCAGATATGATGGGGACTTGGTTGGGGTATCTTTATGTCAGGTATTCTTATTATAATTTTGCTATTGAAATTCAGCCAGATCGGTCCACAAATGGCTGAGATATGACCAAAAAACCACGACTACCTCTAATTTTTTCCAAAAATCCCTTGTGTTTGTTGTATTTTTATTACTTTTTGCTGTATATCTGGGGAACGGCAAAAGCCAAAGTTTCCAAATTAGGTACACACATTAAGGTTGCCAATACACACCATTCTGCAAAATGTGGGCGGGATTGGAGAAGTGGGCGTGGTACCTCCCATACAAAAAAAATTAAAAATTGTATAAAAACCTAAATTTTAGGGCTGCTATACGTCCTATGGATATGACTTATATATCAAAATATCGGAAATTTTAAGTAGAACATATTTTATAAAAAACTCGGGAAAATCGGTTCAGATACAAAAAAGTTATGACCAAAATTAAATGTTTTTTTTTTAAATACCCACTTTCGGGAACTATATATCTCCCCGAGTCCAAGCTTTATAGCTAAAGTAAATGGTAAATTTTTTCATTAACACGTCGGTATATAAATTTGTCAAATCGGTTAAAAAGTGGCTGAGTTATGAGCAAAAAACCACGACTACCTCAAATTTTTTCGAAAAATCCCTTGTGGTTGTTGTATTTTTATTACTTTTTGCTGTATATCTGGGGAACGGCAAAAGCCAAAGCTTCCAAATTAGGTACACACATTTAGGTTGCTAATACACACCATCCTACAAAATGTGGGCGGGATTGGGGAAGTGGGCGTGGTACCTCCCGTACAAAAAAAATTAAAAATTGTATAAAAACCTAAAATTTAGGACTGCCATATGTCCTATGGATATGACTTATATATCAAAATATCGGAAATTTTAAGTAGAACATATTTTATAAAAAACTCGGGAAAATCGGTTCAGATACAAAAAAGTTATGACCAAAATAAAATTTTTTTTTTTTAAATACCCACTTTCGGGAACCATAGATCTCCCCGAGTCCAAGTTTTATAACTAAAGTAAATGGTAAATTTCTTCTTCAATACGTCGGTATATAAATCTGCCAAATCGGTTATAAAATGGCTGAGTTACAACCGAAATACTGAATCCCCAAAAATTACTCTTTTTATAATTCACTTTGTTAAAATATATGTATACAAGTATATATAAATGTTTATATATAAATATAACTTAAGTAAATGGTAAAATTCTTCCTATTTAAAAATATCAAATCGGTTAGACAATGGGTAATTTATGAGCAAAATACTCCAAAAATGGGCTAAAAACATCAACATTTTTATAAAAACCTAAATTTTAGGGCTGCCATATGCCCTATGTATATGACTTATATACCAAAATGTCGGAAATTTGTATGAGTTATAACCGAAATACTGGGGTCTAATCACCGCATACGATATCGAGCAAAATTCATCGAAATTATTTATTTGGTATCTTGAAACTCGATATCGAATGAAATGTATTGAATTTGAAATGATACCATTCGACATCGAGTAACTCGACATTACATTTATCGAGTTTTCATTCGATACGCCAGTGTCTATCGTATGCAGGGGTGATTAGACCCCTAACTTCACGAAAATTACTCTTTTTATACCCTTCACCGAAGGTAAAAAAGGTATATATGTATAACTGTAATTTCTACAATATTGATCCTACACCCTATAAAGTATATAAATTCTGGGCCCTTACGAAAAGCGAAGTTCAAAACCGGTTGTCTCTTATTTAAAAAAAAAATATTTACCAGTTTTATTTAGTTTCTGTCTAATTGCTATGTATTCTGCTCGCACAATGGTGAAGGGTATATAAGATTCGGCACAGCCGAATATAGCACTCTTACTTGTTATTAATATAATTGTTTTCTTATTCGACCTTTATTTTTCAAATTTATATTAATTTGTTTAATTTTGAGTTCTTTTTATTTAAAAATAATAATTTTACTTTAACAAAAAAAAATTAATATTTTTTATAATAAAAAGACCAAGCTTAATCAATTGTCATAGGCTATAGAATTAAAACCCCTTAAAATGTTTTGTTTTTGAATTACAAACGAAAAAATGGGTATTTGGTGCAATAGGAGGTTGCTTCGCTGAACTTTCTGAATAGCTTATGGTTTTGATATTCCGGAATAAGTATAAAGGACAAAAGTGACAGAATTTAAACGAGCATTACTGAGTGCTGCATTGCTCTAAATTTATTATAGGCAAATAACAATTTTTAAAGGTATTTGGTCAATTCATAAAAGTATTAGATAACTTTTTTAAACAATTTTTCACAAATAAAATTTAATGGCTATATGTACTATCTTATAAAAAAAAAGTGATTGCGTTTCATGCCAAAAGTTTTATGTGATTAAAATAAATATGCTCTATTCGACTATGCTATGCCGTTTTTCCTATTTGCAAAAATTGTAAAAAGTTATATGACCAATATAGGTATATACAGCCCAATTATGAATAAAAATTCCCCCGGAGTTTTCTCCCTGCTCCCATTTTTACAATTGAATTTACATAGGAAAAATGGGAGAAGGGAGGAAACTCCCGGGGAATTTGTATTCATAATTGGGCTGATAGTTTTTTCTTGATACACTTAAAGAATTGATTCTTTACTTGAATAGATTATGTGAGTTTTGAAGTGGTTTCTGGATCTAAAAATGCTAAATAATTATAAAAATGTGCTAAACTTAGGCCCGTTTTCACAACTTACCGATACCTAAAAGTAGACTTTATCCGGCCTTATAGTGTTCCATTATTAAATCTTCACTTTAACTTAAAGTGAGCAATAAAGTAAATAAAGGTTCATCCTACCTGGTAGGTTAAAGTAAAGTTGTTATCAGGGCTGTGGAGTCGTCCGAAAAAAGTACTAACTCCGACTCCAAATGCTGAAATTTTTTAAGTGCGACTCCGACTCACTCCTACTATAATCTTGATGCTAAATGTATATGAGACTCAGTGATTAGCAATTACCGTACGCAAACATTAATGTGCTGTTTCCAAATGACAGGCGATTGATTATGTAGCAAAATTTATCAGGGGTGTGCTGGAAATCGCAAACGCAAGATTAAAAACCATAAATAGTTCAACAAAATAACCACAACTCTAATTATTGTTAAAGCTAAGGCACGAGCTCTATGTGTACATTTGTTCTTCAAAGTTGTGCTGAAAAAGGTCAACAAGAAAAAGAAATACAAAATGAAAAAAACAAAAAAATGTACTTTGGACTTCAAGAAGAATTCTTGACATAAGTACGGAAAAAACAGAAGTTAGGAAAAACATGTAAAATCAATTAAAATGGATAATAATTCAAAAAAGCAAATTTCGATCTACCAAAGGTTAAAATACAATTTGGTTTAAGGATTGATGTTTGACTATTGACGTCAGCAGTCGTCGATGGCTGCGAGTGTAAGACGGCAAATCCATCTGAGGAGATAAAGTGGTTGTGATCGAAACATGTCATGGTAACCAGCCGCCTGGGTTCGAATCTCAGGTCAGTCAAGAATGAATGATTATCAATAACAATTTTAATTAATTTTCATGTTGTAAAATTCCTTTCTTCATAAAAATAATTTAATGAAAATTAAATTTGATGAACTTAAGCCTGATTAAAATATTAAAAATTTGGATTAAAAACCATAAATAGTTCAAAAAAATAACCACAATTCTAATTATTTGGAAGTTGTTTTTAATAAACTTTAAACCTAATTCTTATAATTTTTGGCTTAAAATCCTGTTTAATAGGAAAATATTTGTTAAATACCTACATATTTGTCATAAAATTCTTTTATTACAAAAATCTTATTTAAAAACGACTTTTAAAATTCTTGCGTTTTACGTTTGCGATATCCAGCACACCCCTGTATATGAAAAGCACTCAGTCCATCGCCTGTCATTTGGAAACAGCACATAAGAGCAGTATTCAAAACCATTTATTTAAATTTTAAATGTGTTTTAAGATAATTTTTATTTTGGAAATTTTTTATGCTGAAAAACTTTGGAGTCGGAGTTTTTGTGGGTACTACGACTCCGGCACAAAAACATCAACTCCGACTCCACAGCCCTGGTTGTAGTAATGGATCACTTTTTATATGGCCGATAAAATCCTACCTTTATCTATCGGTAATTTGTGAAAATGGGCCTTAGCCCTTTTTTCAAAATACTTAAGTGCTAATTCAGAAAAAAAATTTGCTAAATCCAGCACCAAGTGCTAAACTGGCAAGCCTGACATTTACATAATGCAAACGGACGAAACTACACCAAAAATTCTAAATTTCTGTATGGTTTAATTCATCTTATCAAACTACCATTCTTTAAAATTTTAGACCTCTAAAATTTAAACGCACTGAATTTTATTTTTTGCTTCTTTAAAAAAAATAAGTATAAAAAGTTTTTGAGTTACAAGAAATATAGTAACTATCCTTTATGAATAGTTTTAAAACTATTAGATATGCAGGAGTTATGTGTGATGTAGGACCTTTCAAACTTAAAAAAAATGCATGTTAGATAAATCTCTTCTAAACTAAGGCAACGGTATTTTTGTCGGAAAATAAAGCCAGTTTACTACTATTAAACTTATTTGCTTAGGTAACAATACCATATTCAAAATCACTTGCCAATGGTGAATTAATACAAAAAAATTCTTCTCTTTTTAAATTAATTCTTCTTCTATTTATTAAATCATTAGAAACATCAAAAAAGAGATTCTCCAACAATATGATGAAAAATACACAGCCCCTGAAGTTCCAAAAACTGCTTCCAAATAACCTTTTAATCAATTTCATCAAAAATGGCTTTACAGAAACACTTAAAAGTTAATCACAGGGGTGTGGCGTTTGTTGTTGACTTCTGTCTTCAAAGAGGATTTAATCCAACTGAAAACAAAATATATTAACAGGTTAGAAAATTGGAATATTAAATAATTATTTACAAATAAACTCACCTTCTTGAAGCCAATATCATTGGCGTATTCTCTGAAGCATTGACGGCAAATATTCAAGCCATATTTGCGGATCAAACCATGACGGTTTGAGCAGGCACGGCTAAAATAAGACAAAATAATTAATTTTTACTGTAATAAATTGGTGTTTTTGTTTTTTTACAAAGTTTAAATTATCTTTCTCATCACTAACAATGAAATCATCCAAACATGATTTCGAAGTAAGGAAGCAATTAAAGAAAATTTTGTTGTTGCCACCCTTAATTAGGAATTTGTAACATAATGTAACCACAAATTCCATACTCAACAGGAGGGCTACTTTTGTTTTAATTTTTTAATATAGTAATATGTACAAAAATATTATGAATTAAAAAAACATGCATTTGAGGCGCACAAACACACACCAAAGTGCGCGGCACATAACCTCACTTTTGCTTGGTCCATATATTTTTCACTTTTTTTGAAAACTGAATTTATAACATTTATATATTAGCTTTCGGGAAATTTGTAGAACAAATATTTACCAGCATCTGGATCCTTGGCCATATTTACGTGGATGCGAGTACCAAAGATTAGCAAAACCCATGTTGGCTACTTAACTTCGTAAATGCAAAAGAAAGAAAAGATGGCTGCCATCCGCCGATTTACAAAATTCACAGAGTTGTATGCATAGTGTAGATAATAATACATAGTTGCTTATTATTGTAGTAAAACTATTTTATACCTTAATTATGCTAAGCCCCATTTACACTATTGTATAAGTATAGGTATTTTTTTTCACAAAATCAATGATTTTTGGCCTGATTGTCAACAGACCAAATTAAACATTTATTTATAAGAAGTTCTATAGGAAGATATTTTTCGCACCAACGCTCCTTGTTTAGGAGTTACAGGTCGTAACATTTCAAAACACTTTATCCATATCTCTTATGTAGGTTAAAGCTGAATCTGAAATATGGGTATCTTTGGAAAATGCATTGGAAATGCTTCATTAACCAATCAAGAGCCATTTTCATATATTCATACTTCTTAACTGACTTTTTATAACATTGGCTTTATCTTCAAATTATGTCATCTTATATATAAAAGCGGGAACAAATTTTTTGTCATTGGATTTAGAATCTTATCGTCTAACAACTTAAATAAAAGACATATGATCAAGGCGAATTTATAACTATTTTGTTAGCTAAAATCAAGGCGATTTGAAAAAGGTAAGTGCAACTCTACGACTACAAAAAGCTTCATGTATTTTGTTTTTGCAATTTAATAGATAGCTGTCAAAATTTTTTTATTGCAAATTAAAATCATCACTTTTTTTAAAAGAAATTATTAAATTTACTTTAATTATTCGCAGTTTTAAAATTTTTTTATAACAAAAATAATATTTTTAGCACATTTCAATCCACTTCTTCTCAAAATAAAATTATATTTTGACATTTACGTATTTAGTTTAATTCGCCGTGGAGACAGCTTATGAACGGCTGACGAGTTGAGCTTACATTTTTAAATTCGCCTTGGCTAAAATCATTGTTGGATGTCAAAATTTTGTTTATTATCTTAGTTTCTTTTTTGTTTTGTTTCGGTTTTTGACATTGTACATTGATTTTACAAAAACAAATTGCTTGTGGTTATTGTACGAGTTGTACTTGTTGTAGTACAGAGATTACCTGGGATGAATTCGCCTTGCATATGGTTTTAAATGTATGTTTGAGACTCATACTTTGAGTAGATATGCACAATATCAATAATTATTCCATATTCTTAGGATGTAAGTGGCAAAAAACATTTTAAATTTGCTTGCAAACACACATGTGTTAACGGTTTTTGAAAATACCAATGCGTTTTGTTGTTCTGTAAAAATGTTTTAATTTTTGTTTGTTCTTGAACGTGGGTGAAAATATTGCTACTTGTTGTTCTCTTAAAATGTGTTAGTACATTAGACCGACACACCTTATATGTGCAAAAAAGTTAAAGTTGAATCCCCTGAAAATAAACTTTGACATTTTATATGATTATTCCAAAATATTTTGGCTCTAGCGATAATTTTCCGTGTGCTAAACCGCGTTAAAAAAGAGTCCAAAAATTATATTTTTCATGAATAAAAATTTGGTAAATTTTTTGTCCAATGAGGGGCTAAATGTAATAGATATTTAGGTATTCTTCGATTCTGCATTAAAACATTTTAAAAATCTTACCACAAACTCGAGATAGCGAGATGTTTTTGTCAGTTTTTTGATGCTTTTCAGTTCGATTTTAATGAAAATTTAAATAACAACCTTTTTTTGCCCGATTTTTATTTCCAGAATGTCGTTGGAAAAATAAAAGTAACGAAAAAAAGATTATGTATGTATACATATGAAAAGACAATTGTTATTATTTCTTAATTTTTAGTAAGCCTAGGTTGAAGAAATTATCTCATATTCATATAAACAAACCAACGTAAATATGTTGGTATAATGATTTATTTTTACAGAAAATATCAAGTGGTCGAAATTCGACAACAGGTCGAACCTTGTAACCAGGGCTGTGGAGTCGGAGTCGGAGTTGATGTTTTTGTGCCGGAGTCGGAGTCGTAGTACCCACAAAAACTCGCGACTCCGACTCCAAAGTTTTTCGGCATAAAAAATTTAAAAAAAAATTTCCAAAATAAAAATTATCTTCTTAAAACACATTTTAAATTTAAATAAATGGTTTATGAATACTGCTCTTATGTGCTGTTTCCAAATGACAGGCGATGGACTGAGTGCTTTTCATATACTGGGGTGTGCTGGAAATCGTAAACGTAAAACGCAAGAATTTTAAAAGTCGTTTTTAAATAAGATTTTTGTAATAAAAGAATTTTATGACAAATATTTAACAAATATTTTCCTATTAAACAGGATTTTAAACCAAAAATTATAAGAATAAGGTTTAAAGTTTATTAAATACAACTTCCAAATTTTTGCGTTTTTGCGTTTGCGATTTCTAGCACACCCCTGATAAATTTTGCTACATAATCAATCGCCTGTCATTTGGAAACAGCACATTAATGTTTGCGTACCCTAGGCCTACACTAAAGATAATTATCTCAGAAAATTGGCAATAACGTCGGCAGAATAACAGAGCAATATTTCTTATTGCTCAGCTTATGTAATCAATAGTTTAAAACATTTTGTGAAAGATATTTCAAAATACTTTCTAATGATACCAATACTTTTAAGATCCAGTTTTTACCTAAAGAGATACATATGTATTTATTGTTAAGTGAAAGTTGTGAATTGTATTAATTAAGCACGTCATACAGAAATCTTATTAATAATATATTTTTAATTTTTACTTACTTTTATATGTTTTTCTTGGGATTCAAAAAATGAATTAACAAGGTTTCGTTTAAATGTACTAAATTCCCCTTTCATACTATTTATAAACTGAAATTTATTGGTGATGGCATAAGCTATTCCTATGCGCATTTCACTGGTTTCTTAGGCCTGATCATCAGGAAACTTCATCCAAAGATTTTAGAAAAACTAAAGATATTAAAAAAATAAAACTGTTAAGCGAATAAGAATTATAAACCCCAGTTTAACTTGTAACAAAAAACATTAACAGTAAACAATGAGCTCATCTTTTCTATCAAATTATGTAGAAGCATATTGCATGTAATTCCATTGTAAGTTTTTATTGTTTTTGTTATTTAAAATTACTTCTACCATAAAAACGAAAAATTAAAAAAAAAAAACAAAAAATTGCTTAAGCGGCGTAATTCCCAGATTCTATTTGTTAAAATAATTAAGTTTAATACATAAAATTTACAATATGCACTATCTAGTTATAAGATACAAAGAATGCTGACGAAGTCGTAGCGGTACCAATAGTTGTATAAATTTTCTTTACAATTTACTTCATTGCTAGCCAAAGGATAGCTAAAGTAAGCCTCGTAACAGAAATATACAAACGAAAATTCTGAAAGTGCATAGAAAATATTGAAGGAATAAGACTATCAAAGTATAAAAGCTTTTAAGGAATGTAATTTGACTTAGAATACACATTCAAATAATATGAAAATTTATATAATAAATGGGAATCGCCCTTAGAAATAATTCCGAGATTCTATTTGTTAAAATAACAATAAGAAATCCTTAAAAATCGCCAGTTTAAAATTTATAGTAAAAAAAATAGCCTAGCATTCTTTTCCCCAAAAATGGAAGTTTATTAAGTACCATTTACGCACTCTGCAATAATGGTAATCTTAATTAGAACCATTTACACCGTATTAGTTGTTGATAAGAGATATATAAAAGTGTTGCTACTTTTTTTTATATTTTAAATACGAAAGAAAGAAAAATAAGCGTAAATAATAAAAAAAGGATAAATATATTAAAAATGTGTGAAATCTTCACAAAATCCCGGAATTTTTGGCCTCAACTTTGGGGATAAATCCCCAAGTCTGGCAGACCTGTATATAGGCGATAAATATCTTATATGTTTTTAAATATCGATACTTTGATGTATCGATATATATTGGTAATCACTAGCATTTACCAGGTGACAAATTCAAAAAATAACAAGCGCAATAATAAATAATTATATTTAACAAGCACTTAACTTAAAAAAAATGGAGGATATAGAGGAAATCGTTGCAAAAATGGAAATAAAAATATCAAATTTAAATAATTTTATAGCATTGAGTTTAAAAAGAAATAAAATTAGTGAAGAACTGGAACAGCTTACTTTGGAGACATCTCAAGTTTACGATCTGCTAACTAAATCTCATCAATTAATGCAAAAAGAGTTTAATACTTTGGAGTATGATTATAATGATGTGATGTCTAAAATGAGGAGAAAACAAATAGTGGTAATGGACTACCTAATTAAAGAAAAGCAAAGAAAAGTCAAAGAAGCTGAACAGGAGAAAAAGAAAGTAAATTTGATGTTAAGTGGTGCAAAATCGAATGTTTACTTTAATAGTGCAGTTAGAGGTACAGCGCCCATGTCTGCTGTCAAAAAGTTGGGAAATGCACTTTCTTTTACACCAAAAATAAAAATTAGTGAATACAAACAATCTCCTCTGGTAAAGAAGAAAATAATTCCCTTATCATTTCAATTTGAAGAGTTTGATGTCACTATAACACAACATCAATTTGATACCATTCCAAAGTAATATCAAATGCTATCAAAATAAATAATTTATTAAATTATTTTATTTCAGGTATATGTGTGGCCGTGAAACATTAGAACAATTAAATAACTTTTTAGAAACTGTTGTTATACCTTGTTTTAATGAGAAATATCAACTAATACACAAAGATCGAAGTTGCCTACGAAATCTTAATGATCTAGAATTATGGAAATTATATAATGAGCAAGCTTCCTGTCTACCAGGTTAGTTTGGAAAAGTAATTTTAAAATGCAATTTTTATAAAATTTAAATTTTTAGGACGTACATTCATTACACCAGGAGATCTAACTAGAAAATTAGATAAAATGTTGGACAAAAAGACCCAGAATCGATTGGTAATGCTAAGACATATTGGTATTTTAAATGAAGTGCGTGTTAAACAAACAGTATGTTACGTTTGGTCATATAATGGTATTCATCGACTAACATGATTATGCAAATCTAAAAAAACCAAGAGTATTGAATATAATGAAAATAAAGACCAAATGATGAAAATCGATCGTGTTTTCATTTGAGTTGATAATAAATTTCGAACAAGTTTAAAATCCATTTCTGAATTAAATTCTTAGCCCCTTACTCGTTTAAAAAATTTGAGTTGCACGTACTAGACTTTTTTCCGGTAGTAGGGTTTATATGGGGCCTAAGGAAAATTAAGGACAGATCAACTCAAAATTTCACAGTGTTATTTCTAGTTCTAAAAAACGGTGACGTACCAAACATAAAATTTTTCAAAAGTGACATTTTTTTTTTGTTGTGTTGTAAAGAACAAGAACACTGAAATTTCATTTTGTGCTTAAAATTTTGTTTTTTCTGTATTAAAAAATGGTGAATATCTCGGTTTTAAAAATCGATTTTCTTCACATAACTGAGTATTCAAATAAAGCTGCACTAAACTCTTGATGGAATTCTGTTGTTATAAATAGGTATGTATGTATAAAATTGTAAATGCAACATTTTGATGAAATAATAAAAATTATATTAGTTTAAGAAATAGTAAAATCATTTGCAACATCATTTTTAAAGCTAATTAATTAATAATATCGGACATTATAGAATCAAATATATTCTTGGAAAACTGTAAATTGCCATTCAGGAAAATATCGTTAAAGCTGCTATTTCCGTCATAATTAACATCTGTAGAAGCACACTGTGGTAGTATATTTTCATTAACAACTGGTTGATAATGCTCATAATCTATAGTAGAAGGTATTTTTTGTGAATCTTGAGCTTGTGCTGCTGCTTCTAACTGTAGTTTTTGCATTTGCATCATCAGACGAGCATTGGCATCTAAATGAGAATGTCGTGCACGTATATGTTTATCACGGTCTCCACGTTGTCTAAAGTTTTTAGTACAAAAGTGACAACCAAATGGTTTTTCACCAGTGTGAATACGCTGATGATTTTTTAATGCATCAGCACGGTAAAACCGTTTACCACATGCTTCGCACTCATAACGCCTTTCGCCACGGTGTATAAGACGATGTTGGTAAAAAACTGAACCGGTGAGAAACCGTTTTCCACATACCAGACAGTGGTAAGGTCTTTCGCCTGTATGACATTTACGTATATGATCATTCAAGTCAGGGCGAATTGTAAATTTTCGGGAACATCCAGGTTCCTTGCATGCAAATGGTTTAACACCTTTAAGAGCCAACTTGTTAAAATAAATTAAAAAATATTTCATATTACTAACCTTGATGAAATCTTAAATGCTGCCACAAATGACTAGATTGGGTATACGATTTTCCACATATATCACACAAGTATTGTCTGGTCTTGCTGGATACAATAGCCCCATCTTTATCTCTTTTGTATTTCCTATAGTGTTTCTCCTCATAATGGGTTACACATTCTTGAGCAGTTTCAAAAATACTTTCACAATATTCACACGGTAATTGCAAAGTGCCAGTAATTTTGTTAAGGCGTGGAAAAAAATGATAGGATGTGTAACTAATAATGAAGATATCAGATAATGAATTATTATAGTAAACTAAAGTAATAACTACCTGTCTTTATTTACAATTTTAATTACTTTTAAATCAATAGAGTCCTTACCGATGCTCATGCAGTAAATCCATAGATTGAAATTTATTCTCACACACATTGCATACAAAATAACGTTGAGTAGTTGCTTTATGAACTTTTAAATTTTCTCGCATAAATACACATTCTGCATGCCAATGAGCACATATTTCTTTTGATGTTTTGACATGAATATCACAAGCAAAGCATTCAAATTTTCTAGATGGTAAATGGCAAGCTGAGTGAACAAATAAATATGATACTTCAGAAAATACAAGATCACAAAATTCACATTGTAATATACAACTTAAAATTATTATTTTAAGGTAAACCGGTGTTTTTTCCTCCTGATAACTTAAACTGGAAGAACTATAAAAAACTTGAGCCTAAAAATATGTAAAATATTTGTTATTCTGTGTATATGTATTTAGGTTAACAAACCAGCTTTAATTTTATAATAGGTGCGATCCGGTAGTTTTTGGGTAAAGTTCGGTAAAATGAGAGCGAACAAAAATTTCTGTCACTAATAAATAAAAATATACAAAAGATCGTTAACAATAAAAACCAAATTTCTACCCCAAAAGAAAACGTTCAAATTAATACATAAATGACACATTAGCATGTATAAAAGTAAAATTTTTACATTTTCTTTTGATTATTTTAATATTTCTTATTTTTATTCTTTGGGTACTATTTGTTTGTAGCTTTTTATTGTCTATTTTTTGACAGCCGATTGTTTAACAATTTTCCCAATCAGCCCAAAGAAAAGAAGGGCTACTTCGTGCAAGGAGAAAATGGTTCGCTTAAAAGCTCTTTCACTTTGCCAAACTTTGAGTACGGAAACAGTTTTTGGTAAGGTTGGGAACCGCGGGCTCCCAACGTTGAGTACGGGATCACACCTAAGGTGCGTAAGCATGTGTTGAAGTTAGATCGTTCTAGAATAATGTTGTTTAAAAGTTTTTCGAAATACATTTGAAAAATACCTCTGATTTTAAATTGAGCAATGCATCATCAACGTATTCTTCATAAGGTATTTCAGCGCAGTTATCCATTTCGTTTTCTTCGGCTGTTGAATCAGGGAAATGTGAATACAAATGCTTTATGGCATCATTCGATCCAAAGAAAATACGGCCACACAAGGTGCATTTAATAACAACGCGTAACCCACTTATACCCTGTACCCCATGTAATGAAGTGGTTTTATTTGACATTGTATTAGTGGTTGGTATCAAATCTAAAGCATGCTTTTCCATATGACGTAATAAACCTGAAGCATGAACAAACTTTCTTTCACACAAAGTACATTCATGAGGACCATCTTGTTTTTTATTACTGCTTATAGACATATTAACACTGGACGAGACTCCATTCGAAATAGAAGTACCAGTAGAGTTAGACGCACTGATGTTATTAACATCGTACTTTAATTCGTCTTTAAGAAAACGTCTTATTCGAATTTGATTTTCTCTTAATAAACGAATGCAAGCTGGCTCTGGAGGCAAAGTATTTTCTTCTTTAACAGATTTACAACACGTGCTATGCTTTGTTATTATATGAGGTAATACAATATTTTGATCTTTATCGTTCTCACACTTGTGGGCATGCGAATCACCAGAATTTAAGAAATAATTGGAAGTTACACTTTTATTTATTTTATAAGTTGTTAAAAATGGCAATATTTGTAGAGAAGTTCCAGCCGATTCTGTAGCTGTAAAAAAAAACAAAAATTAATTGAAAAATATTTTCTTTTTTTAATAACATCATGGTAGGTATAATCAGGTATGTGATGAAATATGATCGTGTTTAAATTTATTTCTGTTTTAAATTTTATTTCTAAAGTAAATTCTTAATAATAGTCATATTCCTTCAATTTTTCAGAAATGACTTTATACACTATCAGACTATTATATTGTATTTTCTTGTTACATTTTACCTTAGCTTTCCGTTGGAAAGTAAAATGTAACAAGAAAATACAATATAATAGTCTGATAGTGTATAAAGTCATTTCTGAAAAATTGAAGGAATATGACTATTACAAAAAAGCTTTATAAAATACATAACTGAAATTTAGCTCATAGAATAAATTCGAAAAATAAAAAATGTTGAATATAATATAAAGTAACCTTCAGAAGGAAATAATTCCCAGTTTCTATTTGTTAAAATAGTTGAGTTAAATACATTCAATTTATAAAGTATCACTATCCAGTGTGACACAAAGAATGCTGACGAAGGCCGTAGCGGGCCAGAAAATGCATTACATTCTGCTGGTGTCTAATAATTGTAAATTTTTCTGTTCATACAATATACCTCATTGCTTTCCAACGGAAAGCTAAGGTAAAATGTAACAAGAAAATACAATATAATAGTCTGATAGTGTATAAAGTCATTTGTAAATTCTTAATTTTTTGTTTAAAATACAGTTCAATAAACATATGTATATAATAAAAATTTTAAAAGTATACATACTAGAAAACAAAGGAAAATGCATTAGAAATCAATTTTAAAGATACTGAAAACGATATCATCATTTTTAAATCTATTTGTTTTTCATCACATACTTAAATAAGTAGTTAAGTACACCATGAATGACGTACTTTTTATTTCCTCCTTTGTTTGGCTTTCTAAAAAATTTAATATTTTTAGTTCTTCTTCAGTTTCCGCTACGTTTGTTACTTCAGTAGCTGCTAGCAGAGGAATATTTTCTACCAAATCAAAAATATTTTCTTCCGGTTGCGGCGATTTAAGTTGATGTTCTTTTAAATTTGACCGACTTAAATCTAAAACTTCATTAATATCATAATTACTAGAAAAAGCATTTACTTTAAATGCCGTTTCGAACGTATCTAAAGAGGCTGGTTTTAAGTCCTGCCAAGGAATATCATCGTCTAATAACGGCATATTGTTAGTACAATTTTGAAAAGTTTCATTTAGTAGAAGGTCCGACGAAGTATTTTTATCTTTGTATTCCTTTAATTGAGCAAATAATTGTTCCGATAGCCAAGCATCAGAAGTGTTGAAGTCTTCTTCGTTTAAATTCATGTTGAATGATCCCAACTATATACTTCGCCTAGCGTCCGGAAAGTTAATTTACAAAAATTAAAAATATTATTATGTAAAATAATTTTTAACGACTTCTGTGACAACAAAATCAGAGCATATTCATTTAATTGTCAAAAATGGCTACTTTTTACACAGTTGCATATTATGGTAATACACAAAGGTTTTTCCCCTTTTATTTTTCAAAATTTGTAAATTTTTAACAGTTTTACAAGACGCCATTATTATTTTGGTCAAGGCGAATTCAACTACAGGTGGTGTCAAAAAGCCATATCGTCGGCTTGATATGCAAACCTGTTAAATCCACTTTTTAAGTAAATTGAAATTTGTATGCCGTGTGGTAGAGAAAAATACGCGTCGTCGACCAGCATGTAGTTTTTCTTTAATTTGAGTCTTGAAGTATGGCAAATCAACTACATTTTTAGTATTCCTCTCAAGCAGAATTTAGGTAAAACAAGTAAGAGTGCTATATTCGGCTGTGCCGAATCTTATATACCCTTCACCATGATGCAATAAGAACAAAAAATTATGTGAACACCATTCTTAAGATATAAATAAATATATTTTGTGCCACGCCCACTTATCCAAACCGTCCACATTCTGTCGGATGTTGTGTTTTAACAACCAATTTTTTGGGAAATATGTTCTACTAAAAATTGCCGATGTTTTGATACATAAGTCGTTTCCATAGGTCATATGGCAGCCCTAAAATGTAGGATTGTATAAAAATGTTGATGTTTTTTAGCCCATTTTTGGAGTATTTTGCTAATAAATTGCCCATTATCTAACCGATTTGATTGTTTTATATCCCGGCGTGTTAAGGAATAATTTATATACATTTATATACACTTGTATATATTTTAACAAACTTAATTATAAAAAAATAAAAATGAGTAATTTTTGGTAATTCAGTATTTTGGTTATAACTCATCCATTTTTTAACCGATTTGACAGAATTATATACCGACATGTTTAAAAAGAAATTTACCTTTTAGCTGAGTTATAAAGCTTGGACTCGGGGAGATCTATGGGAGGTACCACGCCCATTTCTCCAATCCCGCCCACATTTTGTAGGATGGTGTGTATTGGCTACCTAAATGTGTGTACCTAATTTGGAAACTTTGGCTTTTGCCGTTCCCCAGATATACAGCAAAAAGTAATAAAATATTAGAGGTAGTCGTGGTTTTTTGCTCATAACTCAGCCATTTTTTAACCGATTTGACAGATTTATGTACCGACGTGTTTAAGAAGGAATTTACCATTTACTTGAGTTATAAAGCTAGGACTCGGGGAGATGTATGGTTCCCGAAAGTGGGCATTTAAAAAAAAAAAAAAAATTAGGTCGGTCATAACTTTTTTGTATCTGAACCGATTTTTCTGAATTTTTTATAAAATATGTTCTACTATCCATAGGACATATGAGAGCCCTAAAATTTAGGTTTTTATACAATTTTTAATTTTTTTTGTACGGGAGGTACCACGCCCACTTCTCCAATCCCGCCCACATTTTGTAGGATGGTGTGTATTGGCTACCTAAATGTGTGTACCTAATTTGGAAACTTTGGCTTTTGCCGTTCCCCAGATATACAGCAAAAAGTAATAAAATTACAACAACCACAAGGGATTTTTGGAAAATATTAGAGGTAGTCGTGGTTTTTTGCTCATATCTCAGCCATTTGTGGATCGATCTTGATGAATTTCAATAGCAACCGATGGTAGACTATATGTGACATAAATGTAAAACAACCTAAACGCTATCATGTCTGGAGTCTCCGAAAAACACATATCAAACGTAAGACGGACAGACGGTCAGACGGACGGATATCGTTAAATCAACTTCTCTCCCCATAAAGACCCAGAATATATATACTTTATAGGGTCTAAGATCAATATTGTAGAAATTACAAACGGAATGACAAACTTATATATACCCTTTTCCACCTGAGGTGAAGGGTATAATTAAAAGTTGTTTGTCTCTCCTGTAAAATTTGTTATAATGGAGATAGCAGGTTTGCATACTAAGCCGACGATATGTTTTTGACAGTTGAAACAAATTTGTTTTGATTTGTTACCCAACAAACACGAGGTTTGATTTAAAATTGAAAATTATTTGAAATCAATCGTTTTCTTAAACGACAAACGATTGATAATGTTTTGAAAATCATAGCATTCTCAACAAAAAGGGGAAATTATTTTCAAATTGAAAAATGCCTTTATTTTCAATTTGCTTTCACACGTAATACTCAAATGTTTTTCAAATGTGCATTTTAATACAAAATGTGGAACATGAATATATTTTTTTAAGTTGAATCGCTTATTGAATTAAATTTACTGTCAGCTAAACATTTGGCACCATAGCTAGGCGATAAAATAGGATTCATTCCGTCCTTAAATTCTTGAAAAGATGAAATACTTGGCTCAATTTTATTTTGAGTATTGTAACACCAATCCTTACAACAAACTTGTAATTTCTTCACTTTCCCGTTTTATTATATCCACACCACAATAGTGGAGAGGGTAATATGCATTTGTGCTGATGTGTGTAACACCTTAAAATATGGGTCCTGGGACTCACCTTAAAGTATACCGATCGACTCAGAATCACTTTCCGATGTCCGTCCGGCTGGCTGTCCATGAACCCTTGTGCGCAAAGTACAGGTCGCAATTTTGGAGGTAATTTGATAAAATTTGGCTTATACATAGTTTTTTATTGGAACAATGACCAAGCCGAATCGTGGGACCGCAAAGGGAGATATGGGCAATTTCTGCCTCTCAGAAACTATCAAACCGATTTTAATGAAATTTAAAACATATATATTCCATATTTATATGGACATATAAGCATGATTTTCCATGGGTCCCGAATAGGGTGCACTCTCGTTAATGTGTTTGCCCAATGAATTTCTTATGGGAACATTTCAACATCTTCGAAAATTAATTGGCGGATTCACAAGGTTGTCATAAAGTTGTTAAGTCATATGTCTTAAAATAATTACAAGAAATATATGTATATGACTGCTGTGGGCAACCGCTTATAATTAAGATTTCTACTGTATAGTTATGTCGAATTAATGAACACAGCATTAAAATATTTATTTTGTTTGAAACACAACAATATTTTTTTTAAACAATTGTTAAATATTATTTAGGACATTATGACGATGTGACTTGATAGCACACCTTGTGAATCCCCTAAATGTAAAATGTTAAATGTTTACAAGTGTGAAAAAGCTATTAAACATTTCATAAGTTTTTTATTAAAATTGTATTTAGCGCTTTTTGATTAGGGGCTTTTTGATTAGAAATAGTTTACAACCCTAAACAAAATACATGTGGATTTTTGTTTTTGTCGAACTGCGGTCACGTTCAGCGATGCCACGACCAAAAAAATGTGAAAAAAGTAGCCAAAATTAATTTGTATCAAAATTACTACTTTATTCGCACTTCAGCTTAAAAATATGTCTAAAGGAGAAATTGTGTTTGCTTGTATTTTGTAGGCTTATAAACAACTGGACCGATTTTTATAAAGTTTTGACAGTGGTCAAGAAAGAACAATAGGCTATATAACTTTTCCAAATTTTTAGTGGAAGTGGCACCTCCTATACAAAGTTAACACTGTGCTGTGCGTTATGGTATCAAAGTGTAAAATTGAGCTTAATTATGGGGTAGATCTTTTATAAATATGTAGATGATTTTTGCCCGGTAGAAATATAATTATATTAAACGGGATGAGATCTGATATGAATCATTTAGGGTAGCAGATAATGATCTACACTTCAAAGTATATTCCTTATATGGTTAAGTTAATAGTCTGTTAAAGTTTAATGTGTGGTTTACAGAACAAATTTCTAAATTTTGTTTTTGTTTTAAATGTAAGTTGAACGGACGAGTAAGGCGCTCGTGTTCTATAAACTACACATTAGCTTCTAAAAAAATTTATGTAGGTGAAGAAAGTATTGGTTTTAGATTCATAAATACCCCACACATTTTTAAGGGTCAAAAAAGCGAAAAATTAACCAAAATAAAAAAAATTTACACAAGTACACATTGGAAAAAAAGTATCCAATTTTGGTTAAAAATAACCAAAACGGGAACACATGTCGCCTTATAAGTCGAATCTGCACAAGGCTTATCCAATTGGATAGACCTTGATTCTGCATATGCATGTTATATAAATATTAGATGTGATCCGGTACTCAACGTTGGAAGCCCACGGTATCCCAATCTTACCGAAATAAAAATGATGTTCATGACTTCTTTTAAACTTGCATTTTTTTATATAAAACGTAATAACTAAATATATATTTACATTTTTACTAACATTTCTTTAACTTCCATTTGAGTCGTCGCAATACTTTCTGTTGACTAAAACAGAGTCAATTCTACTCAACGCCACACAGAGGGGTATTTTGCCAATCTGTCCGGACATTCCTGTTTTTTTAGTTTATATTGCTTCTTAAAAGTTATTGAGTTCCCCTAGATATGTGTTAGTCGAAAGCCTCTTAGACGATCAGAAATACGACTAAAAAATGAGTCGAAAAATACTGGCAAGCAATTAGAAATACGAAAAATATTCGCAAATAATTAGAAATACAGCTAAAAAATTTCTCAAAAAAGACTCGCAAATCATTAAAAATATGAGTCATAAATGAGTCGAAACTGATCAGAAAATCGGGTAACAAAACACTCCTCAAGAAGAGTCGCGGGTAGGGTACATTTATCTCCCGAGAAAAAAGTCATTTATGATCAGAAAATGAGCTCATATATGCCTATTTTAATCGCGAAGAGGAGTCATAAATGACTCGAATATGACCAATTTTTTCATAAAATGCTTGCAGGACATACACGGTTTTTCCTTTTGCTTTTATGGTGTAGTAAGTTTTTGACAGTTTAAAAGAAATTTTACACAAACAAAATAAATGTAGTTTTTTGTCAGCAGCTGATAAGTACGCTTTGAAAAATCTGAAAGTAATGTTTGAGGAAACCCTGTGCGTTAATCTGTCCGTCGAAGCAGCAGGTGAAACTTTAATATTAGCCAATCTCCATAGTGCGGATCAATTGAAAGTACAAGCGATAGATTTTATATATGCACATGCCACCGATGTTGTGAAAACTCAAGGCTGGCAAAACATGATCACAACACATTGATTTGAGAATTGATAGCCCTCCCCCCTGCTGAAGGCAGCATGGAAGGACACCATCCGGTCCAGGTGATTTGAATGGGCTGAATTTAGAAACAGCCTATGTCACGCGTTTTGCATCAAAGATTCTACTCGCCAACCTGATGTTCCTTTTGGACGCCGAGGGCGACCATGTGGACAATCTTTGTGCGGAAAAGGGCAGAGAATCTGGAAACGTAAACGTACCATCCGGCCGCTTAAGTGTGCAAAGACCATTAGTGTGGTCCTGAGAAAGTGCCTTTTGCAGCCTGAGTGATTCAGGAAGGTTGTCAATCCTGCCGCAATATTCACGCCAAGTTGACCTCTTGGACTTCTTGATTTCCCTATTATATTTAGTGAGTGCAGCTTTATAGACGTTCCACGTACCAGTTTCCTTAGCTTTGTTGAATAAACGTCTGGCCTCACCCCTTCCAGATGCTCATTCTACCCTTTTTGGCCTGCGGATCAGTCTATTGGATTAAAAAACAATGTCCCCGGACAAGTCTTCAGTAAGAGCCAGATGATGGCGGAAAATGTCCCAGTTCGCTTTCCTAGGATTGCGATACTTTTGAACATACGTCGAGGAGCATTCGATGTAGAAAAACAAATACTGATGATCCGACAACGAAATGTCATTCGAAACGTACCAGTTTTTAATGTCGTATGAAAGATTGCTACTAGCAAGTGTGAGATCAAAGACCTCTTGTCTAATAACGTTTCTAAAAGTGGGCTCATCGCCCCTATTTTCTACAAATATGTATATTATTTACACAAATATACTCAAGTAAACACTCACCCTGTTTGTTGGTAGCCGTGCTACCTCAGACAGTATGGTGGGCGTTTGCATCACAGCCAATAATCCATCCGGGGCCCCGCTTTTGGCAATACGATACCAGCTCAGTGACCTCAGGAGTTGGAGCACTATCAGCATCTCCTGGCAAGTAGGCACGGGCGATAACGACCTCATGTTCACCCGCAATGGATGGGATCTTCGCCCTGATCGCCACTAGATCCCCGTGAAGAAATTCTGAAATAGGTAAATAGATTAAATCTTTCCTGACTAGGAGAGCCGCTCTCGGCCTTGAAGCTGCAGAGTTGTAAATAATCTTACCTTGATCGTTGTGGAGCCTCTTAATGGCCCCAGAGTTAACCCATGGTTCCTGGATGAAAAAAATATCCAAGAGGTTGGTGGTGAACCTACGGCATAGCAAATACGACGCTGCCTTAGCCTGAAGGCACTTTAGATGCCTTGCACCCTTATTGGAATTATTGGCGACTGGGTACACTACTTTTTGTTTCTCCCCGCCATCTTCCTACCACGGTTGGAGCCCAATAGCACCGCTTCCTCTGCGGATGTGCTGTGACCCTTTTGCGGTCTCCTGTACGGTGTCTTCGAATGACCCGTGGAGGGTTTTCCCCCCGTACGTTAGCATGATGGGGCTTCGCCATCTCTCCTGTGGTTAAAAATAATACCAATAAAAGAATTTTAGGTAAAGTAAATTTATCCATGAAGTACAAAGATAAGAGTGATAACTCTTTGTCCTGATTTGGAATAAGATTTATACCTAGGAATAGATACCTATTGAGAAAGTATTAAAAGATTTTTTGCAGGACAAGGACGACTAAAGGATGGGTCCCCATGAATTGTATGAGGAGCAAAAATTTTCGTGCTTTAAAAAGTATTTAATCGAGTACCGATAAGAAAACGAGTTAAGTAGTCAAAATTGTAAACATTTTTCAGCACTTCAATTATTTTCCATCAGCTGTTGCCTGTATTTTACGAATTTTTACAAATTTTGCGTTCTGGTACTTTTCTGTACAAAAGCTTTTTGTGAGAGCAAATTTTACAATTTTCTCATTTACTGCATTTTACTTTAAAAGTACATACTCAAACGCACCTAATATAAACATGCTTTTTGTATGAAATATCTGTCAATTTGTTGATCACAATTTACACCCTTCCATGAGATGTTTGAATCCTTAAATTTTGTTTTAAGTTCTTGGCAATTTAATTAATAAAACTGAAAAATTTTTTCATATCGTTGATTTCGCAGGTATGGTGTAGTTTTAAGCATGAAGATATGCTATAACTACTTAAGAGTTTTTCATTCATTCTTGGCTGCATATTTTAGTGAAGTATTATTTGCATTCTCTTAAAAACTACTACTACTTATTATACTATGGTCGTAACGACAAAAATCGTACAATGTAAACATCAGACCGACTTCAAAGAGGAAACGACAAAAATCGTATAATGTGAATTGGGACTTAGGAAACATAAAAAGGGGTGACTCATGTATAAATAAGTTAGTTTATTGGAGACATTTAAACCAGGGTTTAAAAATACTAATATATTAGTCATAAATATGCATATCTTTAACCACAAGCTAACAGACAACCTAAAAATATAAAATATTTAACTACCGTCATATATTTAAATGCATCGCTGTATTAATATAATTTATAGTATTACTCAAAAATATTTAACCCGTAGCAACTTTTTAATATTGCAATGCGCAAATATTAAATATTTCGCCATACAAATATATTTTCTATGGAAATATTCAAATATTTTTAGTCACCGTAAATATTAAATATTGTGTGTCTTCAATATTAATATATTACTGCCACACATCACAAACTGCCCAAGTGTATGCAAAATGTACGAATATAAATAACATAACAAAACAAAATATGCCGTCTTGTTGATCATCGACTGCCAAAATATGCGACACAAAATATGCGACTATTACACACGACATATTTAAATATTTCACAATATGAAGAACAAAATATTTTTGTGTGTGTACATACAAAAAAGGTTTAAAAAAGGAATGATTTAAAATAAGAAATTCTTTGTATGATGTGTTGGTAGATTAAAATATAATTGTTTAATGGTTTTTTTATTTATTGAAAAAAGGTAAATTATGATTGAAAGGTGAGTTTTATAATTTAAATGCACAAATAAAAAAAGGATTGAAAAATCAACTAATGTTTTAAGAAAACATATGCATACATATGTAGTTAGTATTTATAAAAATATTTATAAAGAGCAATTAAAAGAATATAGGGAGTGATATGTCAAAGACAAAATTAAATTAATTGTTTGGACTAGTTGTTCAAAAATAAAGTAAAGGTACAAAAGTGCGTTTTTGTTTTGAGAAATTTGTTAACAACAGTCAAATTTACTTTTATAAGGGGAAACATTTTTATGCATGGGTGTGTAGATAATAGTTTTATGACCTATGCATTTTGTTTTTAGCTTGGCTCATTTAATTGTTGATGATAATGGATTAATTCAAAATAGAACAACCAATCGCGATATTGTAATAGAAGCTCAAAAAATAGGATGTAGTGGGAATGTAGGTAGGAAGCTGCTTATATGATCTGTTAGAGAAAATAACATTGGAAGTAGTGATCACTGATCCGTTGCAAAGGCTATGCATATACATATGTATGTATGTATGTACATATGTATGTCTATATGTACATATAAGTAATTGTTAGCGACAAAGAAAACTTCGAAAATTGATATTGTGTATTGCGTTATACAAGTTGATTTAAAAAAAAACATTTTTATGACTTTTCTTGTTTTTTATAAGTATGTATGTAATTTGGAAAAGAAATGTTTTTCAGAGTATTGCTGTTTTTTTTTATTTGTACCTATCATAAATATTTTTTTAGGTAAAACATTTTTGTTTGCTATATGCGCTTGCGTAGACATTAAAGAAACCCAAATTTTCATGCAAGTAGCAATCCTTTTTTAAGTAATTTTTTTGCTTATTTCATGCACTTATGACCTTTTCATTTGTTGTTGCTTATACATATAAAAAACATATGCAACAACACCGTGTGATTTCATAGACACAAACGTATGCAAATTTATGATCTTTGCTTCTTTTATTTTAACTGAAAATAAAGGGTTACCCGGCGTTTCCACATGCAAGTAATTACTTGCAAGTAGTGTATACGTATTATTAACGAAAAATCAAGGAAACAGCCGATTGGCTGAAAGTAAAAAAAATTGTGTGAATGTTAGTGAAAAAGTTTGAGTGTATTGAGTTTTTCGAACTTGTACTTGCATGTGGAAACGGGAGGTTATTTATTTTTTTACTTGTTTGTTTACAACAGGGATTTCCAAAATTTGTTTGGTTGTGTATTAGTGAGTACCAGAGAGTAAACAAATTGAGAGAATTCATTTATTTACAGCCGAAATAAAATGTTAGTAATATATTTTATAAGTTGTATAACACAAAGGTACAAAATTAAAAATTTTTTTTTGATAAAAAATTTGTAGCAATTCTTTACCAATTCAATGTCGCTGATTTTAAAACTACACTTTTTTTATTTGGAAGCTTTTTGACTCTAAATCAGTTTCAAATATCTTATCAAACAATTGTTAAAAATTAAAGATTTTTATGTTTTAAAAATTCATAAAAAATAAATATTGCACGCAAATCACAGCTGATAGAAAAAAAATGCAGTTTTAAAGTCAGCGACATTGAATTGGTAAAGAACTGCTACAAATTTTCTAGCAACACAAAAAATTTTTAATTTTTTTCCCTTGTGTTATACAAGTTATAAAATAAAATCTTCTAAATTTATACTTTTATGGCAGTTTCGTAATAGTAGAGTGCTTTTCAAATGGGATGAACTTAATTTATTACGTTGCTTGGAACAAATTAATTTTAAATCCGAAAAAATTTGTTCGCATAGGTAAGTAGTGCCGAATAAAGAGAGGCACCTCAATGAATTTTTTTTTAGTTCAAGATAGAACTCGCCATCCAAATCTTTCCAGAACTCCACAATATTATTTTCGTCTGGGGCATTTACTTCGCTTCGTAGTATGATTAGTTCTGATTGAATATCAAATTCGTAGTTGCTTACATCGCAACGAAAAGGGTTTTCGAAAAGATCTAATAGCGGTTGTAAAATTACAAAATCTTGAAAACTGTCTTGAAAATTATTGAAAAGTGTTTCAAATATTTCGGCATATTCATATCTTTTTTCGATTTCGAGATTTCTGTAAACAACTGAAGTTTTTGGAAAGTTGGAAAAATCACCACTTTTAATTTGGGAAAAAATTAGAAAATATGAAAAACTGGGAATTTAGCACGTCATACGGAAATCGTATTAATAATAAATTTTGTATTCCCGAAAATAACTTTGATAAGAAAAAGTTTTGTTTTAAAATTGTGAATGATTTTTGACAAGTCGCACATATTGCGTTCCTTTCCTTGCAATTCCAAATTAAGTTCATTTAACATAATTGTCGTATCTGCCATAAAAGCTAAGTCTAAAATAAAATTATTGTCTTTTAAACACTGGACTAAAACTTTTTCTATTTTCTCAGTTTCTAGAAAATGAAGAACTTCTTCTCTTAAATCATAAAGTCTATTCAGGCAATCACCGCGACTTAGCCCCCGAACTTCTGTAAACATTTTCAGGTCACAATTCACAGCATTTTTGTTTTTTAAAAAGGTTACAACTTTTCGGTGGGTAAGCGCATGATGTCCGCCTCGAATTTTATTTATTATATCCTCTGCTGTCTTCATAGCTGGGGTATCATTTATGCATTTCGATGCAAGAGCGGTCTGATGAATTATGCAGTGAAAATTATGAACTGCAAATTCGTTGGCCTATAAGTCGATTATTATAGTTTCTGTTCTGTTTCTGTTCTGTTCCGTGCTGTTCTGTTTCAAAATTGTAAAAGTTACTTTTTCTGTAGCAACTTATTAGCCATTTATGACAAATTTATTAGTTTTGCACCATCCATTGTTTTATTTCAATAACTTTTATGCACATAAATTTGAAAAAATAAAATTTAATTAATGTATTTTTTATTATTATTTTGGTCACTTACAATTACTTTACAAGTTTTTGAATTTATCAAACTGAACCGCAACAGAACAGAAAAACTAATCAATTTCACAGGTTTTTTAATAACAAAAACAAATCAGCTGGTTCGTAACAGAACAGAAAGTAAAGACTTACTGAGCCTTAATGTTATGTCCACAAGAATTAATATCATTTAAAACAATGTATTTTACATGTACATACACACAAACACAGGTAATAATAATTACATTTAAACATAAATGAAATTATTATTACCAACAATGAGAAAAGAATAAGTACTATAAATTCCAACTAATTATGTCTGGATTAATTCCGGCAGTTGACATAAATTAATTTCACACATTGCTTAATTTTCTTAAAGACAGGAAATTGCAAAACAACGTGCCAATATTTCTGGCTTAAATTTCTCAAGAATTATTTGTGCGCTAAATTAAATTTAACTTTAATTTGAACTTTTTAATTTTTTTCGGTTGCTTAATTTCCTGCCCTGCAGTAAATTAAAATGCAAGTATGCACTTTATTCTTTTCTCACAATAATTTTAATAAACTAAGAATATAAAAACAAATATAAATAATAAAAATGTCAGTAATAATTTTACCATAAAAAAAGACGCGTGTTTTAATTACTCCAGATTTGTTATCTGAAAACCCGCGAATATAAATTTGTTTTTTGGGTCTCAAGAACCCAAAGGACGTTACTCCTTAACTCTTTGGGCTCGGTCAAATAATTGTAGCATAAAAAAGTAAGCAATAAAAATAGTGCGAAACAATAAAGTTTCCTTAATACATCAATAAAGAACACATCTTCTTACCCAAACATTTTACCTACTGTCACATTTGCTTTTATGTGTAGAGGTTATTTACACATAAATTGTAGCAAAACAAGACTTTTTTACTTGTTTTTTTAAATATTTCTACTTACTTAAGAAAAGTGTTTTCAAAGAAAGAAAAAACCCACCGACGCGATTGGTACAAAAACCAAAATATTTTTACAAGCAAAATACCAACAAATTCCCTTGGCTAATTTTTTTCTTAATAATTTCTGCATTTAGGTACGTCTTTTTAAAGAAAGCAAAAGGGACCCTTTTACAGGTATCAAAGAATTTTTTTTCACAAACAAAACACATATCGTTAGCTTAAACGTTGCAGTAAATGTTATTCTTAAAAAAAGTTACTTTATAAAATTTACGTTAGCTTTGCTGTTAAATATTTTCAACAATTTAAATTATGTTAAAATTAAATAGAAATGTTATATTACTCTGCATTTAAGTCTTAAAATTCAGACTCTAAATATTGCACGCAAGGCATTGGATGTTACCAAAAGCATTTTTGACCGCACAATATTTTTGAGTGTAAGCTGAAACAAAATAATATAGCATCCGCTAAACATGTACACTTGTCGAAGTCACACCGACGACTGAATTGAAGAGCATAAAAATATGTGTTTGTAGTGGTATGCACAATTGTGCAAAGAAATGGAAACCCCTGGTTTACAATATGAATAGGTATATAGAAGTATGAATAATTATGACGCCAACATTTACGCAGAAAGAGAATTGTACACACCATCTGTATGCATGAAGATCCTTTTTAATAGGAATTGTTTAATTGTGCTTTATAAAATTAATAATATAATAGGAGAATATAGAACTGCGCACATAAATGTAATCAAATTATTAAATAAAACTGAGCCTGAGCATATCCTGTCTGTAGTTATTAAGCGAAACGTTTGTTTTATAAGAAACCTATTTTTACCTACATACAATTCACAAAGTGTTGTTGATATTAATTCTTTTTTAGAAAAGACTGTGCAACAGTATGACAGTATATAACAGTACTGTAGATATAAAGCTATACATTTGTGGTACAATAAAATAAATAAAACATATAAATAGGTATTAATAAATATTTCAATCATTCATTCATTTTATTTGTATGATATTATTAACATTATTTGTTTCATGTTATCTATATACAAAGAGTTCAATATACCAATTCTATATGTGCGAGTTCATGGAGTCTATTTGTAGAGAAATGCCAAGGAAGATTATAAATCATCTTCAGTAATTTATTTTGAGAGACTTGAAGCTTTTTAATATGACATTTGGCACTAATTGCCCAAACAGGAGCTGCGTAAAACATAATTCCATGAAAAATTGTTTTAAGCATACTATGTTTGTTTACTATATTCAACCTTGAATTTCGGATTATAAAAGGATACAGCATGCGGATGAGAACATTTATCTTATTTAAAATATAAGGTATGTGATCCCTAAATTTCATCTTAGGATCTAGTATGACACCTAAATACCTAACCTTTTGTTCCCATTGAATTGAATGGTTGTTTATAATAATTGTTACTTGTGCGATGTAACAAGGTTTCCTTTTCCTTGTGAAA